>JAVCKV010027860.1:0-24605 GCA_032274145.1 Herpochondria borealis | reverse complement strand
TAAAAATAAAAATAAAAATAAAAATAAAAATAAAAATAAAAATAAAAATAAAAATAAAAATAAAAATAAAAATAAAAGTTTAAGAAAAAATAGAAGTTTAAGTAAATGTTTTAAGTAAATTTTTAAATTGTTGGCTTCGTCTACACGTATGAAACGTGTCTTTTTCCTTTCGAAGTCCATTTCTATTCCATATTATTCCTTACAGCTTTTTTTAAAGATTAAACCTCACTGTATTTACAAACCCGAATCGCCAGTCCTACGGACGATAAATGAATATTTTGAAAATTTGTTGTCATTTTGCATTAAATTTTGAAAAACGAGAAATACAGATGAGGGTCCAGTTTCTGGTCCTCTGGGCACCCACCTCACTTGGCAACGAGCAATAGAAATTGTAAAATTTGTATCGTTCAGGAGTATGATACACTTTTTTTATCGAAGTCCGCAGGCTTTGCATCTTGCGTTAATGTACTTGCAGAGATCCACAGAAACTAGGAACCTACTGGAACAACGGCTGAACGCAACTTAGTTGTTCTTATTAACCAGACAACGATAGAGCGATAAATCAGAAGAATTTCTCCGTAAGAAACACGAAGAAACACGGATGGTCCCTGGTCGGATAGCACTTCCTCTTGAGCTGCTCCGGGCTCTGTAGCAGGCGCTTTCCATTACATAATTAGGCAGAACCCCACAAAGCGACCGTACTAAAGGGCATTACAAATTGCGTCATATACGGCGGGACTGCGACTACTGTAGCAGCAAGTGCTACAGCATCAATCTCAAACTAGCTGGAACCAGGCATTCGCAGCTAGAAGTAGCCGCAAAGGTTTCAGTGCAGACATTTTGGAAAGGAGGAATGCTTCACGCGTTTAAAAAATTCTAGATAATAGTTGCTACACGTAGTGCTGGAAGCTCGTCAAACTAGCTTCTGCCAATCATAAAACTTTCATGGCAACCCATCGGAATAATTCCAACTTAAGCATTACCTGGTTAGGAGCTGGGCAGGGCGTTACAGTACCCGCCTAGGCAGTTTGCCGATGTGCACAACCCGGCGGATGATCAACTCGAGCGTTTCGCAGCCCATCGACAATTTAGTCCGGAAGGATGCTGCTGTAGGCAGTTATTTATGGCCAGGAGCTTTATACGCTATTCGCAACAGGCTTTCTGTGATGCATCGCGGATGGCCGTGCAGTGCAGGAGGACGACAAAGCAAGTGGTTGAGATAGATGGAAGCGTGATGCAGGCGAGGTTGGTTGGTGAGGATCGCAACTGCATTGCTATGACCCGTGTTGGTCAGACAACTTTCAGCAGGGAGCCCATATTCATACCTTACTGTAGTAGGACTTTTTTGAAAGTGGTTGTTATATTGAAGCTAAGGTATATGGAAGGACTACGATTTTGGCTAACGGAAAAGACCGTGAAGGCTTTCATAGCACCAGAAAGCTGTAGTGGAGCCAAAGCTGTGCCTGGACGCGTTGCAGAAAGCAACACGTCGATGCAGAAAGAGAGAGATGGCGAGTGCACAGGATATCTGGGCAGCGGGCACGCGCTTGGACTTTAGCAAAAATTGTGGCAGGCCTTTGTTTCATGCGAACCGTCTATTGGCTCCATATGACAAATGACTGGAAGGAAAACTATCCGAAAGATAATTCCAAGCAAGATATGTCTGCGGCCTCCACGACGACTTCGTGAAGAATAATATACATCTATTAAAAAATTTAATCACTACAAGCAGGTCGTCGTCGGGCTGATAACCGTGGAATGAGTCGTTTCATCTAGAGCCTGCTGCTGAGATTTATCAATACGATGATCCGATGCTCGGCGTGCAGCCGAGTATTAGATCATCGTATTGATAAAGCGTTTCAGACATGACAATAGTTTGACAGCAATTTATTTCGAATGAAGAGCACAGAGATTGTGAGAGTTATGAAAAGCAGTCCATCAGACAACCAACCCTCTTCTTGTACGAGAATGTTTTTGATACTTGACGTTATTTTCAAATGTTTCCTTTATCTTACGAGTCGTCATGATGTGGTCTTGCTGGTTAAGGATGTTTGGAATCGTTCGTGTGTTCTTTCGACTTTCTCTTAGAGACCTAATTTTGTTTTGGTTTATAAGAAAATAAAAACGTAGGAATACTCTGCCTAAGGCTGGGCTCGTCCTCAGCCTTCTGTTCTTGGACCGCTTCAAAATTCCTAATCATTTCGCGTGCCGATTCAAGTTCCTTCTCAAGCTCTTTGACGCGTTCCTCAGCTGCCATATTCGCTTTAAACCAACGGATAGATTCAACCACTGACCGTTCTAGAACACTGGCGAAGAAATCGAGTTGAGAACCCCGGTTCCTATGTAGCGTAAAGCCTGTTCATGTCGCATGACAAAAGCCGGAGTAAAGCTGGTGAGATCGAACTCTGAAACGAGACCACGGCCGAATTCAATAAGTCTATTGTCATTATGTGCGGTGGTCCAGGCGAGTAAAGCGACGAAGAGCGTTGGGATGAAAAGTTGATCTGCCCCATGAGATAGCAAGAACAGAATGGTGAAATGGCGGCGTGCTATTTGACGGCGTGCTTCGTAGTTGTCGGTCGTGCTGTTGTTGTTTTTGCTAAGAATGAATTCGGAACAGGCTCTTAGGAAGAAGAAAGACTGCGTCTTCGAATAAATAAGGGCGGCGTACAAAACAATTACGTGTACGTCAAGAAATAATTTCTGAATTGGTGGATCACTCGTTGCCTCTTCTTGAGTCTCGTTTTTTAGTGTTATCGGAAGGAGGTGGTCGAGGTTCAAATTGAAACATACAAGCGGAATTTCCACTGCAGCGTCTATGCAATGGATGAAAAGTTTCGTCCTCGGTTCTCGTTTTTTTGCAGGAAGGGAATGAAGAGTTCATCGTATACCGTCCCTGAAATGCTCTGGGGGAAATGTGATTATGGGTAGTTGTATGGCAGTAGATTGTAAGTATTCTTTTTTTAACACCCATAATGATGTTTGGATTAATTGTTTGTCGCCCACTAGGATTTGACGTTTCTGTTCAAAATTTGAAGGACTTAGTAGGTGCAGTATGAGCAAGATGCCCGGAGAAAGCATTGGAGTTTGGAACTTCTTTGAAGAAATGCACTACTGGGAAAGAGATATTATATATATATATGTATTCCTTTACAGCTAAACACTCATACGCTGAGAACAAAACTCTAACTCGGACCAGAATCCTCCAATTATGAAGAGCTCAGAGTATTTTAGCCAGGAAGCGCGAACTGCAATATTCGGGAATTTCTTCACATTTTTTGAAGTACCCGAAGGACCTACACCAGAGCCCTGAATTTATGTGGACGACGTGATCCATTTTAATTATTATTGTTCCAAACAGAATAATGAACTACCACGAATTCAAAAATCTTCCAAACGGAGTAGAACAAGTTGGACCCAAAAACACCAATGTGAATGTATGCTTTCCTGATTATATTCTATTTTTCTGAGCCTAAGTGGGCATCGTCCATGCTTAGCAGATATGATGGACCTTCGAGTTTGCAGGGATAATTGGTCATTAGGCATCATGCCACTCCGTTCATCATACATTAAATAAATTGAAAACGATTATAACAAAGCAAACACGGTTGGAACAGGGGGACATATGTTTCTTCGTGCTGACACCCCTCTAGGAACATGCTTGAAGGAAGCTATAAAATAATAAAGCATAACGAAGCAACACGTTACATACATATATATAAAATGAGGATCGAATTGAAATAAATATGTTCAGAATAAGTAATTACGTTGTACTAAGTGTATGCCCTGTACAAAACTAGAATACTTCAAATTTCATTTTTAATGAATAAAAAAAAAGTTCCACCGCTTCTGAAATATTTCAATAAGTATTAGTTCTAAAAATCATTTATAAAATCAATAAAAATATGACTCATGAAATAGATATAATATTGGAGATATGGAAATTGAAATTTCGAGTTTTTCTGATATTATTGAATAGCGTGAACAGTTAAGCATGCTCTTTTGGTACATTTGCCTCGAACGGCAGCTTTTTTGATGCTTGTGATGTGAGATATAACAGGGGAAATTCAAAGTTTACTTCACTTCTTAAATGTTTGTAACAAACTCGGCCCGTGAATACCTAACATAAAAACCACCGTACGGCTTTATCTCTAGATTTTTTGAAAATTATCTGGGAGGAGATACTGAATAATGCAGAGAATGACGTCTTTGGGAAAATAAGGTTCTCAGCTTCAATACAGGCGCCTACAAGCCAGCGCCAGTGGCATAGTGGTAAATGTTTTTGAATGACATGACGTTTTTAGAACCTTTACCAGGGTTTGCCGGCAACGTCAAGAGAGAACGAATAATTTGTAATTTAGAGATGCGGACGGAACGAGTAGTGTTCATGAAATTATGTAATTAAAATTTGAACACTTCCTTAAAATTCTCGCTTCTATTTAATCAAATAGTGAAATTTTCAAGAAAAGTAAAATGAAAACATAGTTTCCAAATTATCATAGCAGCGTTTCGTACTTAGATTAATACTAACTATGTTTTGTCTAGTCTTCTTGATCCTTCTAGTGCGGTTTAACAAGTTTCATAGATGAAATTCTTCATCTCGTTTATTCCATAATAATTAAAATTACAAAGCACTGATGTAAGCATACCTCATAGAGTTGCTAGACATAATGAAAAAAGCACAGTAGCATAATATTGTAACCGTTAAACGTAGTCATTTCTTCATCAACTTCATTTTTAAGGTGGTTATTGGAAACAAAAGTGCTCAATGACAATAATAGTCTCGTCATTTCATGGATATAATTAAAAATAGAATAAAATAGCTACCAGTTTCTTCAGATCCTTACAAATTCAATACATTTCAAGGAAGGAATGTTCCATATATCTTTTGTAAACTAATATTGAAAATTATACTCTCGGAAAAGAGTTTTATCAAAAGCTGTAGAAGATTTTATGTTTTGGCAGAGTAATCAGAACAGCCAAAATACGTAGGTAATTGTATCAATAAATCGGCATATAGCATTGCATTTTCAGTTGAATCCGTTCGTCTTGTATGAAGATGATGATGTCGAACAGGGCTAGACAGAATGTCGCAAATTTAGAGGTTACCATTTCCGTCTTTCTTCTCCCATCTTGCCTTACAATTAATGTAGAGGTTATTTGCTCCTCAAATCGATTGTCGTGCGCTCGGTGCTAACTTTTCGAGAGTAGATGAAGCACACAGACGCTCGCTTCGCAAGAAAAATAGACCATCTTATGTTCGGGCGCCGATCCACGTGCAGCTCCACCTCCAATGCGGACGCTTTTCAAGCACGATTTTATCCTTCCTGTTTACAAATTCACGCTTTTAGTCCACACTTCAAACCAGTATGGGGCTCTCTTGGTCGAGAGGAACTTGGTTAGGCTTTCTGCTGTAGGAACTACTTCCACAAATAGTAGATCACCTCCTGTGACACCCAAGCGCTTGCTCCATCTTTCAAAGCGTGTGTGTAACGCCCCTTCCACGCATACCGTTGCCTTGTAGGTATGACCCTACTTTTTAAGTTGAGACTACCTGACTTTTACCTTCACGGCCAAGAGATAGTGCAATTTAGTCTTCCGCAACGACTCAGCCTATACCTATTTTCAGGCCTGGCCGCTCAGCCTCCTATCTGCGACTATCTAGTTCTGTAGTACTGAAAGTTGTACCTGAACTGCCAATTTCGAACTGAAAAATTTGCAAGTTTAGCTGCTAAGCCATAGTGTAGGAACCCCTGCACTACTGTAGACTATAAAGGATGGTACCCTGAACCAAGCTGGCTGGCCGATCATCAGTAGAGAAACCAACGCGGTGACCAACGAGCTCATCTCGCCTCTCCGTTAATTTCTCCCATCCTTTCTTTCTCGCTATCGACAAGCACATGCACCATGGCGACATAACACTCCACGTCAATGATTCTTTTTTGGATCTGTAACGGGTTCTGACTACATTCCTGTACACTACCTACAGTAGACATAGTTATTAAACTATGGAGCGGCACCCTGTGCTTAACAAGCTGAGCGGTAACGGAAGCAGAGCAGAGGGGACAGACCAACTACCTTGCCTCGGGTATCCGGACCTCTATGTCCTTCTTTCAGGAACTAATATCTGTCCGTCCAGTGTCTTTTCAGTCCAACTTTTGACCTTGGACTCTGGAATCATGCTCCTCTGTGACGTCTCTGCAGCCCGAGACGTAAAAAAGAAGTGTAATGGGTAAGGCATAAATTGGCCGGGTCATGGAGAGGTCTCCGTTCTCTCTATGTGTTTTTTTCTGTATCTCCTTCGATTCTTCAACCTTCCACATATGTGTATCAATCTGCCAGGAATTTCATTTCTTGCGATTATCATCCGTGCTTAGCTACTGCATCTTACTAAGCAACAGTTCATGAAAAAGCCAATGAGTATCTACAACTGGACCTTTCTACCCCTGAAGTACATCATATCTGTAAACAATTTCGATTTACTAACAAGTACGTCTGCTACATGCAAACAATATAGTCTACAAACTAAGAGTAATACATGAACAAAAAGCTGCAGGGAGAATGCATTTATTATCATCGCCATATGTCCTTCGAACTAGTGCACAACTTCAACGGCAGACTAGCAGGGAAAAAGGCGCCATTTCTGAGGTTGACCCTAACATTTTTAGAAGTTGTATCATTTCCCACAAGAGGAACCTCCACGCTTAGACTTTCGACTTCTGCTTTCTTTCCGCTTCGTACTGCGCTTCTCCTTACGTTTCTTCAGCTTCTCGCGGAACGACGAAGTAGCATCCTGCATCAAGCGCGAAGCCCGCCTCGATGCCCTGCGCAGAGACCGTCTCGACCGCGTGGACAGGCGTGAAAGCGCCGCGTTCATCCGATTGAAACTATCGCTTCGTCGCGAACTACCGCAACCCGAGCAATTTTGCTCTTCTCCGTCCTCGCGCTCGAACAACTCATCGGGACCTTTCTTACGTGTTAGCTCGCGAAGGCGCGCGAAGCCCTCCATGGTCACTTCAGGATCTTCTTCTTCGGAAGAAGAATCTTCGTAGCCCCCATTTATTTTGTTGTTTGGGTTCGGCAACGGGATCGTGAACATCGGCGCGTGATATGGCGGCGGCGGCTTTAGCACAAAATTTTCGTCCGAAGTGTTCTCGCTGCTGGTTTCATTGTCAGAATCGGAGGACGAGTCGGGCGTGTGAGGCTTCAATGGTGCGGTTTCTGTATTGGGAGCCCTCTTGGATGAAGAGTTCCGGGCCTTGATCGCCTCAGCAGCTGGTGACGGACGTACGTCAGCAGTGGGGAGTGGTGCTGAAAGTTGGTGACTTCGGTGTTTGCTACTGGACTTGTCAGTGCGATGATTTGTGCGTTGGTGACGCGCATTCACGTCATGATTCTCTACAATTGTAACAGTCTTTTTCATTGTGTGGTGATGTATTGTGTTGTGTGTGTGTATAATTATAATGTTTTGCTTTACGACTCGGTTAAATTCGTTTGCAACACTCTGGGCATTTTTTTCGTGCCCTGAAGAGATCTATAACACTTCATGTTTCTTGCGTCGGGAATAGCAACACTACCGAGAATTTCTGCAAAAATGAAAGTAGTCTGAAGGAGTCCTTCGAATTGTTGATTTCCAAAAACATGATCAGGCATTAGCGATTTTTAGTAAGGAAAGGTGCTTTCATTATTTTTATTTGTAATTGAAAACGAATCTTAGATTTTACTATTTATTTGCTATGTAAAATTTTTACATAGCAATTAAATCGTAATTATGTTAAAACTACACAATAAGTTTAATGTATTGTGTAGTTTTAACATGATTGAGTCATGCCCAGTCTTTTGGACAGTTGAACAGTTCAAACGGATCAAATTCTCTAAAAAGGAGTCCGCACTATTATTGTACATGAATGGTAGTGGATCACATTGAAATGTACGGTCCTAGTTTGTGTGTTCATTTGAACGCCGATTTGAGGTTTTCATCATTCTCTCCCAATATCAAGCGGAGTGCAAAACATTCGGAAATATGAAAAAAAGAAATTCTCGGATACTACGATTTGTCTCTGCAGTATTTATCAATGATTGATGAGTTCAACAAGTTAACGATATATCCATGCCGTATTTTCGATCGTCACTATTTATTTAAAATACACAAATATTCACTCCACTTCGCGGAAAGGAAGAAAGTTACATATTTATAGAACTGGATTGAGAATTTCTAGTCCAACTAAATAATCATTGTTTAAAATCATCCTTGCTGAATTTTTAACGCAAAAATTAACTTATGAAAACTAGAAAGAATCAGATTTATAGATTTCAAAAGTACAGTTCCATACCAAAAAAGATAACTAAAAAACGACGCAGATTGCTGGAAATAAAAATTTCAAATCCATTCTGCATCCAACAATACAAACATAATACGAAGATTTTTAATGTACACTATTCATGGCTTTTCGAAAATTACAAATATTTTAACAAACAACATTTTCGGTAATATTTCAATATTAGTCAAGGAAGTCATACGTATTCCTACAACACTGAGAGCGTCTCCAACGCGGCAATCTATTTTCTATTCTATCACGTACGACAGATTCTTTAGCAATAGGAAAATAAAAGTGGCACCCAACGGAATATTCTTTTCTATTCAATTACGTATCGGATAGGCTAGACTCTGATTTCGCGCCTATATCGGGTCAAATAGACCCGGACTTGATTCCTATCCTATCTCTTCGCCTATTGTCAAGTAATAAAATGCATCTACTTTTATGGCACTTTTTCTTCCGACAACTGCCGATGTTGAACCATGGCACGCTCCACCTCCGAAAGAACATGCCGACCCTTCAACGAGTCCCCAGCTTCGTCTAGCCCCGAAATCTCACCTCAAAACCCACCACCATCTCTGCACAACCCTATGTATCAACACACACATCCAACATGGGTCGTGTTGTCCAATGAAATACCCTTCATTTGGAGCGGAGTCCATTGGACACCACGACCCATGTTAATGCTGTTGATCACGCCGCACGTTCGCCCTCTGACCGGGATGGGATCCACCCTGATGTACAGCCTATGGTTCAATTCTGGCTCCGATAGATGCAAACACAGTGGCGACGGCGCAGACGCCCTCTTCGCTAGTTTTGGCGATTGACCCGTACTTGTCCTGTCCATTGTGCATAACTCCCACAAGTCGTCCGGAAATGGGGACTGGTTCATGGGTGATGGCCTGGAAAGGACTGAAGCGATCCTTCGAGAAAAGGAGGTGGGATCTGAAGCTGATGGTCGGCGAATACGAATTGGCCTGCCGCGCTGGGTGTCCCGCGAAATAGCTCGCGATCGAATAGGATTGCGGTAGAAGTGCCAATCAGAATTTCACACATGTCCATGAAATGTTCTTGTCATAAGCGATAGAATAGAAAATCGATTGTCAAGTTGGAGACGCTCTTAAGAATGATTTTAATATAAACTTTTTACTAATGTTATATTACGTATTGGTAACTTAAAATTTTCGAAAAACAAACAAGGTTCGTCTAGAGGAAGATACAGTGCAAGCAGAAAATTTAATTTTGTATGTTGTAGAATATATATGCCTCTTTTTATTTCAAAAAAACAGAACAGATTTTAACATTCGTTTCATTTGCAATCCTTTTCAGACGAGAAAATGTTCAATCATACACATTTTTAGTTCAGGATTTTCTAATATGTTTATAATATTAACTCTGGAAAATATTTAAATAGATCTTATATAACAATACTATATTTTCTTGGACTATTATTATTTATCCAAGAAATTTTTTTTTCAGCTATCAATTATTGTTTACAGTTAAATGGGAGCTGGAAAATATTTAAATAGATCTTATATAACAATACTATATTTTCTTGGACTATTATTATTTATCCAAGAAAATAAAAAAATTAATTTCTAGCTCCCATTTAACTGTAAACAATAATTGATAGCTGAATAAAAATACAAATAGACAGAAAGAGGTACCACGGTTGAAATTTAAAAAGAGGCCAAAAAAGTAAACGAATATACAGCATGATATATTGATAGTCGGGAGAATTTTTTCGCTTTAACTTTTGCCAAAAATGATATTGACATGCTTCTCATTGTTTTTTAATATTTGAATAACTTCTAGTTTATTCCTAGTATAAAAAATTCGAGAATATATCCTCCAATAGGTAAAGTTCAATAACGTATACAAGTTCTAACTACATTCTCCGTTTTACATTTTCAAACTCCTGATATTGAAATTAGTCTACAATTTCTTTCTACCTGATGAACAGAGAGGCAAAATGTTTAGGAAAGAATAATATATTAAAATGTGAAAGCATCATTGAATATCGGGGCTGCAGAAAACAATCATGACAATGAAGGATAAATAGAAATAGAATACAAATATTGAAATACGTAGAAATATAAATGTATCGGTATTTCGTAACTCTCTCTTTCTGATATGGATTAAAAAAAGGCCTTTAAAAAAACCTTCAATAATTTTCAATCTTTGTAAACATATTTCTAGCTTTGGTTTATTTTTTTTCTTTAATGGTATTAGCTTTTCAACAGTCACATGTTTTGAAAGTTTTTTACTTATTAAAAAAAGTTGATGTCAATCGTATTCCATCAATTTAATTTTTTTAATTTTTATTATATTCAGTTCGTAAAGAAAGTAGGTAATAAATTAAAATATTATCCTATGGTTCATTTCAACAATAAAAGTATGGAAATTCTCAAATCGATGTACTCTTTAGATTTTTTAACTTCTTATGAAGGTGAAATTGAATTAATCATGCTCCTAAAATGTCATTTTAGTGCGAAATTCTTAGTTAAATTGCAAATTTTCAAAAAGGAATTATGAAATCTAAGAAATGTCTTATTTGCTAATTGATGGTTTTATGCATCTATCTAATTTGATTCCAACCCGACTGACACACGCGAGGATATATTTGATTGAGCCACTTAAATAGTCGCACAAAGTAGAGTACATTTAACCATTTATCTGATAAGTATGTAATACAAACTAATGCTTTGATTTTCACTGAGCCCAAATTTTAGTTGAGCCCAACTTTTATCATACAATCGGAAATATTACTTACCATAATACCAATGTTTCCAAGTGAATTTAAATATTTCAGTTAAAATTCCTTCTACTTTTCTTTTAGAATGCATGGCGTAAATTCTATCGCGACCATCGTTCGCACCCCCGTCTTTACCGTCACTGTGCTCCCTTCCCGTCCGAGCTGTCCCAAAGGCTTTACAGCCATTACTAACGCCTCCTCAGTCGTCTTTAGAAGATTTCGAGCTAGTGTTTCTTTTAGCTACGCTACTGTAGTGGGTATTCCTCTAAACGCTATTAGTCTTCATGTAAACGACCTAGGACACCAGATTTTAGGGCTTCTTTTTGTAAGTATTCAGACCCTGTTCTACTTCAATCCTGTCGCTGCAATTTCATTTCGGACTTGGAGAAAGCTTGCGTGGGTTGCCGCATCCGGATTGCGCCTGATACAGTATGTTGCCACGCAAAAGCCAGGGAGGGTTCACACTTTACATCGTCTGTGTGCCGCGTCCAGCTCATTTTCTTTCATGCCATGGAAATCTGAATTTGAAGCATCCAGAAAGCTTCCAAAACGTGGAAGTCTGGAGTTCTTGGAAATTTTTGTTCCATGTTTTGGGAGTTCCTGGATGTCTTACATCCCCCTATTTACTTCTAAGAATTTTCGGGTTTATCCTATATATATTGGTCCGTAACTTTTCGCGCGGGTGCAGAACCCTCCGTAACATTTTCGGGACTGTATGCTTCCACGAAAATCAAATATTACCAATAGATGTGCTCGCAATCACCTTCCGATTGGACTGAACACCCTCTATATCAGTTACATATTCTCAATATCGAGATGTTTTGGTCATTGAAACGGAGCAACGTTGATTTTAGCTTCAACGTGTAGCTCCAATCGAATTGTACCCATAGTAATTCCGGTTCATGTCATGGCCATGTAAATTGTCGTCGTATACTATTTAGTGTGTAACTTTGGATGGTACTGCACGCAGCATCTGACACGCAACCCTATCCCGGAACCCCCAGTGGCAGTATGACAGTGTCTTTTATCCTACGATATTTTCTTCAGATCATCGTTGCACCCAAGTCTAAAGATACTACCTTAGTACATTAATAATGGTGCCGTCACCCATACGTTCTTCTTTCCGTACGTTAGTAGTCATTTCCTTCCTACTTAAATACTGATACCGGATAGGAAAATTGATTGTGAGGTTTGCATCTCAACAGTGGTTCAAACTTCTCCCATGTTCGGTTACCTTTAATTTCCCACATAAGTTAGCGGCAAATCATTTGAAAAAAGATGGATATATAGACATACATGGCGCTGTAGTAAAATTTATTTTCCCGTACATGAAGAAGTGTGCAGGTCTCAGGTAGCGCATAAAACCACTTTCTCGATCGTTTGCTCTAAAAGTTATGGGATTTTTTTTATCGGAAGGTAATTGTTCTTGATTAATCTTCGCCAGATCCAGTATAATTCACTTTCCAACTACCTTCATCTTCACTTCCACTACCACTTCTACTTTCAATATCCGAATTTTCAAACTCAGAAGACAAATATCGTTCATCATTATCGTACTAGGCGCGATACATCGCATTTTCAACCATTTATTCCTCATTCCCAGCACTGATTTTTCTTCATCTAGTGCATAGTGCCATATGAATCGTGCAATCCTTCTCTTATATTTCGAATTTCCCTAATGTTTATGTAGTTGCGAGTAACAAAGCCTGATCTTGTGCCGTTGCTGCTTCGGCAAAACGATTCAATTTCAACTTTATTTTGTGTGGTTGGAGAGTTACTTTAGCGCTTTTCATCTTCCTCAAAGTAGGCAGGGTAGTTGTTGAAATGTGCCGGGAAAATGGAGCTGCAACGATGTATGCCATTTTAAAAGCCCATTTCCTGGAAAGCTTGTCGGTCGCACCTGTTTTCATGGAATACTTCATTAAGTCTGAAACTAAAACAGCCATAACGCTGGACGCGTAGATATTTGCGCTTTTCAAAAACTGGGAAAGGTTTCAATGAACTCGGTACCCAAAGGATTACATGATTGTTTCGGTTTTCCCAAAGCTCATGACTACGAATAGACCATTTCCAGCTTTGCGATGTGGAATCTTGCTTAGTGCTGGTAAATTCTTGTTAGACGTCAGCTGCATATGTAGAAGACTGTATGATTTGATTGAACTGAGTTCCGCCTGGAATTGGTTTGGGAATGCATGAGGTGCGCTGTTGATGTACCGGGTTGCGAAAGCTCGGTTGCCAGTGAGTACATCTATGGCGTAGTAAACCGCGCGCGGAAAATTCTGTGTCTCATCTGTGCCCGGCCGTACGCGCCACTTGATAATGCTGTTTCCAAAGCCGCGTACATTTCATTAGTACGCGGTAGATGATCCTAGCATGTTCCTTACAAATATCGCCTGTTGGAATGGGAGATTGATAACGCATAATTGCCTCAAGTAAACAGCGCAAAAGTGCTTTGGAGGCAATTTTGAAACACTCCGAATATATCTCACACCCAACAAACATTCGTCGTTGATGTACTACCAGAAAAGACCTGGCTACAGGGAACTTTCCACTGAAGAAGCCCACAACTAAATCCCCAAATTTCCTATACTGTACGATCAACTTTTCAAGAAGAAATAAAACTTTCTGTTCCGGTCGCAGCATTCGAAGTACACTGTCTTCCTCGTGAGGTCGGTACAAAATGCTTCAGGAAGCATAAAATCAGGTACCTCAGCCATGATATTGCAATGATGTGGGTAAATGTCCTTGATGAAACCATGGGCGGTGTACGCAGCAGTGTCTTGATCTTGAAGCTTTCCATTCGGTTTCCAGAAGTGGATGTTCATCCCTTACGAATTGCTGTGGCCGAAGGACTTGTGCCTCCTTTCAGAAAATTGCCTTTTCTGCGTACGCAGACCTGTCCAGTTTCTTCAAGCCACATAAATTTGGCCCTTACGAAGTCTACGACTGTAGCTTTGAAGTTGCTTTTTTGGTGGTCCATAACGTCTGTAAAAAACCGAAAGCTTGATACCAGTCTGCGAAGTGAATAGAAGAGCATAAAAAACTCCATTTCTTCCTCGTGATAGTACCTGGTCGATGCACTTGACAATTTCTGTCATATTTGAAGCTGGAAGGTCGTCGTGTGACAAAAAAGGGAAATTCCTAGCAATGCGTATAATGAACGGGACGTCTGAAATGACGAAACTTGCCTTGCACATCATCGTTGGCCTTCTCTCTCTTCATACGTTTTTTAATGAGGTTGCCATACACGATACATTGAATTCTTTAACATACTTACGCATGTACTTCTCAATTGCCTTGAGGGCGTTTTTCACCCTTGTTTTGAAATATGCCGTACGTATGGAAAGCTCGGCAGCAGTGATTCAGTCGTCTTCTGCCTTGTCATCTACATCGGAGAAATAATTGGTGCGACATTCATGTGATTGACGTGGCTTGTGAATATCTAAGTCTGGTCAGAACTTGTTGCGATATCGTCACAATGCGCGTTGAGAATCTTCCTGCAAACCTGAGAACGGATCCATGAATTTCAAAGTTTATTGCTCATCCGCCTCGTAAAGTATATTGTTCGTCGCTGCAAACTGATTATCTTCGAGGAACAAGTTGTGTAAATTAAAAATGTCGGAACGAATTTTGGTGGACTATGAAGTCGCTTGGTCAGCACGGCTCGACCGTAATTTGATCTCTATGTTCATCAGCGTGCCGTCTTCAAATTCTTCACGGTCTTCTTTTGCGCATAACCAACTATTTTTCTCATGAAGCGTACCGTTTGGCTATAAGAGCTTCCTAGCGGACTATACTTGTATTCCTTGCGCAACAATGTCCCTGTATCGGGATGAAGTTTAGATTGCGTATCCCAAACGCGTCCCGCATGTCTAAAACTAATCTATTTCCAGTACAGGTGCATCAAATCCCTTCTTCCTCTTCTTGAACGTAGAAATTTCAGTAACGAAGAGTAAATTGTTAAGAAATGGGCGTGCTTTGAAGTTTTTTGGGATGCCAATTTCGAATACATGTGTAACCTTCAGCTGACTCAAAATCTGCGGTAGGAACTTGGACATAATCAGAAACTTGCTTGAATCTTTCTTCTGTACCACATAAAACTTGTACTAATAGCGGAAAATATTATCGCTTTGGCAGTGCAAAGTAGAAGCTAATACAGAGCGGGCGTTCTGTAGAGACATGGGCGTATTGTTTTGAGTCAAAGAACCCAAAAAAGTGGCCTACAGAGTTAATACGGTGGTCCTTTGATCGCTTCTGACAACAGTCAATTCTCTCCTGAAGAGCCTTGCGCACATCTTCTGTCTCCTTGGAAGCTGCACGTGCTGTTACTGGTATGATATCAGAAGTCGTGGCTGGCTGGATGTTCAACTCATCCGGGAATGAGTCGGAGATGAACAATACAGTCAGGAGGTTGATGAAAGATATCTCGCGTGACGATTCATCCTCCTCAGGGGAACTTTCACGCGGTTGACTGACGCCTATATTCCTTGTGGAATTTACTACAAAAGAGGCTGTCTCTTAAAATGTACAATATATTGAATAATTTGCTGATATGTCAAAAGTATAGTAGTTGCCATTCTCTACTTTTCATATGATCGGTTACATTCATGCTCTTTGCATACAGTCGGTGTGACGCGGCGACGAGGAGTCTCGAGGAGTTCCAATGAGGTGCAACTCAAACAACAAACGGCTACCAATGCAACAGTGTACGTGTATCAAAGGGGTAGTTGGTCACTTAGTGACGCAGAATGCGTAAAAGAACGGAATCATAATTACCCACCTTAACTTCTTGTGTACCTATTTTCTCTCTCTCCCTCTCTCTCTCCCTCTGTGGAACAGCGAGAGAACAACCCGTCGTAGCCAGCGCAACCCAGCGCGCAAAAAGCGCAGCGCAAACCGTCGCACAGCAGCTGCATCGCCGGCAAGGCGCGCAAGCGACGCGGCGACACGGCGCAGAAGCGGGTGCGCGGCGCACGGCAAGAGGAGGTGGGCGTGCAGGAAGCGCGGGCCTCGCATAAAAGCGGACAGCGGGCGCGGACGCGGGGGCCCGGGGACGACGGCGCGTACGTCGCGGTTGCGCGGCGCGTAAGGGGCTGGTGCCGATGGGTGGGTCGGCGAGGATGTCCTGGAAGACACAGAAGGTGTGGAAGACAGGCCGCTTATGTGGTTATGACGGCGGCGTTGGCGGCGGTGGCGGTGGGCACAACGGCGGCCAGATGCTTGGATGTCGGGGGTGTTGCGCGGGGGCAGCGAGACGGCGCGGCGTGGGGCTGGGTCTGCCACGACGATGGCGACGGTGGCTGTGGTGTTGGGGATGGCGGGGACGCGCGGTGGTTGGTGGCGAACGCATGGGGCGTGCGGAACGCCTGGGCAGGTTCGCGGCGTGGGCGGGGCTGAGCGCGGGCGGCGGCTGTGGCGCACGGGCTGGATACCCGGGTTGTTGGTGCAGCGCGGGTGCGACGGCGGTGGGCAGGAAGCTCGGCGACGTGGGCGCGACGCGGGGCGGTCGGGTGCGGCGTCAGTTCGGGATGGATGCGTGGCAGTCGTGAGGGTGGTCGGGCCAAGCAGGATGAGGGGGAGGGAGAGGTGCAGCATTTTGTTTGTTTTGTTTGTGGTGGGGGTGGGTGGTTGGGTGTGTTAAAACTTGACTCGGGGGTATTTGTGTGACGAAGAGAGAGGGAAAGGGGAGAGGGGAGGGAAGGAAGAAAGGAGGCATGGAGTGGGTTGGATGGCTGCGTCAGTGGCGATGTTGAGGCATCGGGCGGGGTAGACCGGTGGTAGGAAGCGAGCGGGTGGTAGGAAGGGTTTGTTCGGCGTTTTTGACAAAGAAGGAGGGAGCGAGACAGGCGCACAAAGGACGGTCAGTAAACTGAGTGGGCGATTGCATACGTCGTTGCGCAATGCTTAAACCAAACGTACATGATGCGAAGGAAGCGCAAATTGCTGTTGAGTCTGGCATTCGGTAAAAAATAAATAAAACCAAGAAATAAAAATCAGTAAAACCTTTGCTTCAAGGGTTTTCTGTACGGTGTTAATATTTGCAGTAGACGGAATGCTGTTCGTATTCAAGGAGGTTTTCACACTTTCGGGACCGTACAGAACTTGAGCACTGTTTAACAATCAACGCTTGGGACTGAATTCTTTGCTGCTGAAAGAGTTAACAAACTCGATCAAGTCGTACAGTATGCAGCCAGTCTTGAAGAGGAACCGCAGATTCTTGACGTCATGCACCCATGTTTCCCTCCAACTCGGTGTCTGCCTGTAAAAAGTAGAAAGACGCAAAAGCTCCTCTTTTGTCACTTCTGCCCTATTCAAACCAGTACGTCGGCACGATGTGCAGAATTATCATCGCTTTGCAAGTTTTCAGTTTAAATGTGCCGCTTTTGATCAGCGCTGGCCATGATTCGATTTTTTCGCCTGCACAACAATTATACACAAACAAAACACCCCACAAAATATAAGTCTGCCTCCCGTCGTTGCGTCGTAATACCCAAGTGTTTTACGACCGAGCTCGCCGGTGAGTGAGCAAAAACGTCTTGACATTATACGTGGTAAAGTGTACTTCTTGCAAATTGTGGTTGTTGAAAAGACATTCAATTTTTGCAATTCCAAAATTCTGTATCAAACGCCAATTTAAAGACTGCATCTTAGACCCATGAGATACAACCAAGCTGATCCTGAGGTTTTGCCGGTAAATTAATTTTTGGTACACTTTCCGAATCGTAACGTCACGCTTACGTACCTTACACTTATTATTTATGATAACGCATCCTTTTCACATTTTCTTAAATCGCCACCACCTTCCCTAATCTCCATGGAATAAATGGCACTACTCTATAACTTATTACTGCGCATATGCTCGGTCAGACGATCGATGACGAGATGCGTCGCTCAAACGTCACTCAGTTAGTGAACACAGGAGGGTGGAGATACAGTAGGTGTACTGTGTTTTCAATTAGGCGCTAATTTGAGCTACAAACACGCACTAGCGTGGCCTTTCAGGCCTGCGCCGGATTTTTCTGGACCGATGGCGGGACATCCCTTCTACTTTGGTTCAGGCTGACGACGCGGATTCGAACTGCGCCTCACAACTTGTCCTCTTTCGTCACTTGCAAAACTCACTGGTGCAACAATAATTAGAAGGAATGGATTTCCAATGCAGAGTTGCACAACACCATGCGGAAAATGAACACTTTGGAATTTATATCTATGAGGTCGAAATATTACTCTGTAATTGGAAGAAGTTCTGAGCAAAACAAGAACTTTTTTGAAACAATCCATAGAGTTTATCATTGCCTCCGCACTACTCGAATCTTACACTTAGTTTCATTTGTACAAGTTTTAGCTAGATTAACCAGCATATTTGAAACTGTACCGAAAGACGTACACCATATATTCGCGCTTTTCAGTACGTAGCTTTTTCTGGTGCGATCAGAGGCTTCGTTACTCGGTTCTCTTCGACCATTTAATCATGCTAGTTCCTACTCCACTCTGGCTTAAGTACTGTACTTAATATACTAATCTACCATTTCATCTCCATTTCGCAAATGTTAAACAGAAGTTGAAAATTACCGTGGCCGTACTGCGGAACACACTGCTGTTGGGATTGTTCTAGCACTATGTTTTCATAACACTACCTCATTACGTTCCACAGCAGCTTGGGTAAAGTGGGCCATGACGGCGGTTTATACAGTATTGTTCTACAGTCGTCCGCCGGTTCAATTGTATCACCAGCTATACCGTGGATGTTCTTCTCGTCTTTCTCCAAAACCTTCCTTGTATACAAAATAAAGGTTTAAGTCCAAAACTCCCGCCACCTTGTCTCGCTCTCTTGATCGAAACCGCGCTGGCTTGGCTCTCTACGCTGCTTCCTACTACTTATACAGTAGATAAACTTCACACTTTCGCATCATTTCACCAATTCTCATGAGCTTTGACTATGTTTTTAATATGCTTGCTAAAGTATCACAAACGGCACTAGAAAATAGAGAAACCCTCGGCACAACTGGCTGACAAACAACGGCAGGCACGCAGTGGTAACTGACCAAGTGCTTTGCATTGGACCTCTATCATTGTCTCTCTCTACTCCAATCGAAAACTCTGTCTCTGACGAAATTCCTCCCTCGTAACCTTTTCACGCACGTATGCGTCACATATGTTTAATCAATTCATAGCATGAGGGAGTTTTCTAGAAGCTCTGAGCCAGCACCAAATATCACTGCGATATTTCTTAGTACATAGTAACTCAATAATTCTCTACCTTACAGTCCGCTTCAAATTTAAATATTTTACTGTATAACTCGAACAATATTTCTAACTTTTATTTCAAAAAACGAAAATAGTTTTCATAATATGTGTACCTCTCCACTTTTAAAGCACATTTTTGTATTTTGAATGAAGCAGGCAGACTACTTTTCTTGCGACTTGAATGATATAACGACATGTTCACAACCGTCAGCATGTTCCTTTAAGTGTTCACTTTCATTTTCCATTGTGTTGTGAGGAAGAAGTAGTGGTGTTGTTACGGGGCCAGCACTTCATAAACGTAGAGTTTTCTCAATCTCATCTCCTCTTCCGTTGCGTTAGACGGCTGTCTTGCTGCGAGGAGCACGCATCACAGAATCGATAGCGACGATTGGTGCAAGGATTACAGTGGGGGTTATACGGCGATGCCTCACTGGTGCACGTAGAATCGAGATGTTTTCCAAAGGTTGCGCAGATGTCAAGAAATGCACACTAAAAGTAGAAAGTAACACAAAATCTTGAAATTTTTGTCAGCCGGGTTAGGCCTGAACCATTGAGCACGAGCACTGCAACGCCAACGACGGAAAAGATAACAACCTCCGCGCGGCCACAGTAAAGCCACCGACCACACACAACCGAAATTCTGGGCGGCCACAGCCTCGCAACCGACTACACACACGGCTTAGTGACCACGAACTGATGCCTAAGGGCCACCTGCTGCACGAAAAGCGGGATTTCATTCCACTGCCGATACGTGGTACAATATTTCCTGTTGGCCGCAGGCGTGGGCCGGCGCGAAAGCGTTTTCCGGCGCCTCGGTCGATAACCCCTTGCATGGCGCGGACCCGGCGGGAGCGCTTAGAAGAACAGGATACGAGTTTTGGGGATACAGAAAGCCAGTCAAGCGAGGACTTGTCTGATCCGCCATGCCCGAGGCGGGAGTAATTTATCTACCTCCGCCGGAACGTGGAGGGACAGGAAAGAATCAAAAGTGTTTAGGTACTGTCCGAAGAAATCTGACAAGTCCCAAGAGTCTCCAAAGAGGGCTTTCCAATGGGCATCAGTTCAGTGCAAGTTGGCAGTGGCGTCAGCATATCTTTACCATGGTTTCGCCTGCTTAGCAAAGCTCTAGACTTAAAGACTTTAAGAGGCTCCTTTACTGCACCCTCCAGGAAGAGTCAAGGGGATAAAAAGGATCCCACTCCTGGGGGAGGAGCGCGGAAGATCACTATCGTGCGTTTGACGCACAAATTCCGGCTTCAGTCTAAATAGCAACACAAGCACCGGACTGTAAAAGCTTTTAGTTGCAAGTAAAAGCTTTCGGCAAAACGATAATTAAAGTAGTGCGTAATAGCGCAAAGACTTGAATTCCGGAAAGGTCAGACGAGTAAACAAAGTGTTGGATCAAGCTTCTTTACTAATTTGTCGGTTATATTAGGTCATGAGCCCATCTTTTGCCTTCTCCCGAAACGAGAGCCTCCTTCTTTATTTCACCATCTATTTCTTTCACGTTAAATATGGCCGATCATAACAAGCTTCGCATCAGGTCTCTGGACGAAAAGAGTGATTAGAATCTGTGACGCCTACGATTCGAAGACGCTTGGAACTCCAAGGGACTTACGGCCGATTTCACCGAGAAGGATCTCCTACGGGCGTTGAAAGTTTCAAAAAGTTCGAACATTGTGCAAAATTAGATTAATCGTCGTTAGCTTCCTTGGAGATAATTAAATCCGCGTCTTGAAGGTGTTTTGTAGGCAAAAAGCGAATATGACTGTAGATATGCTGGAGAAGCGCGATACCCCATATGACTGAAATAAGAAGGCGTCGAATATCAAAAAGATGGTTGAAATTTTGTCAAATCGGGACAACAACCCACATGCCGAAAGCACGAAGCATATCAACCGCATGGCCGCAATCCTCGAGCAACTACGGGGAATGCAGTCCAGAATGGACAAAAGGCTTTCAGTTGGTCTCATCACCGCTTCCATTGAAGTATTTGAAATGCGCCCCATCGTCGCGGCTATCAAGAAGTTGGCCGACGAGGTGGCTCTTTGGAAAATTTTGGCAGAAATGATTATACAAGAGTGGCGCGGATTTAAAAATACCGCCCAGTATGAAGAGTCATCTGCGGATGGCAAAGTCACATGCGATTTTTGCAGTTTTCCCAGCCAAAATGGGGACCATTTCTGTGTAAACCAAGTTTATCCACAAACAAACAAAAAACTGAAAATAATCAAGAAAGGAGTGCCATGCCATGCGGAAAACAGAGATTCCGACAGTGATCCCGCCTCTAAGCCTCGAAATTTTAAGTCTAAAGTACTGAAGAAAAAGGGCGAGCTGGGTGCCGCCTTGGCTCTTACCGACAAATAAAAGACTGCAATACCGGACACTATGGTGTTGAATTCCGGAACGACGTGGTACATTACTGCAAAGTCCGAACGTAATAGTCACCAACAGGAGTGTAGCATAAAGATCCGCCTTGCAGATGATTAAAAGAGAACAGCCCGTAAGATTGAAGTCCGTACGGTCACGTAGGAGGTGAGAAGGGAACGATCGATGTCAGTCTTTCAGACACACTCTTCGCACACGAACTAAAGACGAGCATTTTTTCTGTGTCTGTGTTTGTCAAGAAGGACATGGCGTTGATTTTTCTGCCGGGCAAGTCTGTATTTATAGACCTATTGCGGAATTAAAGGATCATCAGCTACGCTGCAAAAGGCAATGAAGGGGGTTTCTACTTCTCATAAAAAGAAAGGTTGTTATTCATCAAGGCCAACGAGGATTGTCAGACTCTACAGGCGATTCCTGCGACTCCTGATAGTCACTTTCCAGAGACTAAAAGAGAAACTTACTTCCATGAAGAAAAAGGGGAGACCATAGGCACGAAAAGGGGACTCACGAGATGTCAATTAAAATTTTTCCGACCGTGAAGGACCCTTAAACCTCCAACTCCACAAGTGACGAAAGAGATCATACCGTCCGACTTTGAAGACTTAAAATCTTCACAGTCTACAAAGACTGATTCATTTGATTCGACAGACACATAAGAAAGATATGGTTGAAACAAAGACATAAATGCTGACCCAGAAAGGGTATGGAGCTTCGTACTAGGTAATGTGCTGACCGTGGGACAGACAAGGCACCATATCTCCGACGGCAAACATCTCAAGGTTGGGCCACGACCCAATGGCTATGAATTATGTGTGAATAAAAAGTTCCGTAAGTCTTCGGAAGTTTGACAGCGACAAAGACCACCGGACATCTCCACGCTTATGTGTAAGGGATGATTAGATACCAATCACGAAGCGTTGCGCTTTACTTCGTACTCATTGGCAAAGAATACGCGCGATTCGTACAAGCTACTCCGATGGCCGATAAGAGTGAGTCCTCTGTGAAAGACCATAAATTTTTCCAGTGGTCCGAACTTCAGACTTTTCAGTCAGGTCGCAGTTTCTTTATCGATGGCGACACCAAGTTGAACCATGAAAGTAATAATTTAAAGACGTAGAGGTTACCCACCTTCATCAACTTTACCAATACTGTCGTATATGACATACTGTATCAGGTCCAACGCGCAGCGTGTGCAAAATTCGGAAACAAGGGCCAATCAACTTAATCGGGCCATTCGGCGTGCCGTCACCATAACCCGGCCCCATTTCCGCCCACTAAATTGACACAGGGAGAACCCTGGCCGTTTGCGATTTGTGCCGTGCAAAGAGGAGCCGATCAAGTGGCTCCACCTTACTACCGCTTGAAGCCCACGCGTGCTGTAGTAAAATGAATTTATTCATATCTACTTAATAGTATATGGGTACAATATATGTGGTTTTTCCTCACCACATATTTATACCATACATTGTGCTCCAAGGTCGTCATCCGGAGACACGCGTAGTTTATTTGTTTTACTATATAACCCGCGTTCGGTCTCCCTACGAGAGCGCACATTAAAGACAACTTAACTTCCTCTCTTCGTTCCGGGAGCTGCAACGACGTGCGTCCGTTGAGCTCCTTCTTTCCCCGTCCCAGAGCATTTAGTAAGTGTGCTCTGGCGACTACCGTTGTTCCGTGCGAGACCGTCGTTATCCCCCTCGTCCTCCTTCTGCGCCCTTCGTGCGCCACCGTCCTTCTGAGCCCGCCGTGCTCCACCCCTGTCCTCCTTTTAGAGACCTTCGATCTCACCCTTGTCATCCTTTTGCGCCCGTCTTGCGCAACTGTCCTTCTGAGCCCGTCGTGCTCACATCATCCCCCTTTAGCGACCGTTGTTCTCACTTCGTCTCCGCGCCCCTTTCTAGCGCCCGTCGTGCGTGTCCCTTGCCGTCGGCCCCTTCGGTACTGTCCTTTGTTACCGCCCTTTGCTACTGCCCCGACCAAGCTGTCCTACAGGCTTTACAACCCTGGTCTGCAGACTCCTCAATTGTATTTCACTAGTTTTCGAGCTATCAAACCTAACCTCTTCACTACAGTAGAGAGTACTCACACAGACTCCAGTAGTCTTCATACAAAACAGCAAAAACCACAGGTTTTAGGAGTTCTTTTAATAAATAGCTAGACTCATTCTACTACACGTTCTTGCGTCATAAAACTACTTTCTCAGGCAGGGGGCTCCAAGCACGACCACGAAAGCCCGAAGCGGGAATGGGAATTATGCAATGCGAAAGAAGCGAACGGAAATTGTATGCGAACGTACGTCGTTTTCGTTTAAATTGCGCTTCCGAATAAGCGGACAAGAGTGCCTATAATGCAGCAAGACGAAAAAGAAAAAGCTCAGAGGGTTACTGCATTAAAATACAACGTTCTTCCTCAAAATCCTCAGATGCATGTCTTCGCGAGAGAACATCATACACAATAAAGAAAATGAGGATACACACAGTTGTACACTAGTTGAATACGAATCCAGCGAAGTAACTTTTATCAAGGTTTAAGATCCTATGGTCGGGCGCCTACGAAGGCGTGTCGCTATTTTTTGCAGGCATTCCAAGCGCCAGAAGGAGAAACTAATTGAAAGTAAATTTTAATCTAGTCGCCTCCAAAAGCAGTTTTGTCAGAGATGAAAAGTATACGCAACTTTTGGGTGCCTCGAGAAGTACCATTTTTATTTTCTCACCACAATATAGGATATTTTTTGTTTGTCTGGTTTTTCTTTGTGTTTTATTACTTTTAATGCCATCCGATTTCTCAAAAAACATGTAAACCGACTCTCAAACCTTGGGAAGTCGAAGAAACAAGTTTAGACACTGATCATCTCTACCGACATATGAAACCTGGGCGAAAAGATTCTTCTCTTCCTT
>JAVCKV010027751.1:0-24605 GCA_032274145.1 Herpochondria borealis | reverse complement strand
TTTTTAGGATCAAGCTCTCGTAGCAATTTTATCGCTACTACACTTAAGGACTTTGTGATCAATTCAAAGGCAAGATGCGAAGGGCTAGGATTACGAGTCACCATATTTATTGATTCTTTAGCGCCTGTAAGTGCTCCAGCAATAGGCCCTCCTGCTAAAAAACTCAATGAAGTTTTAGTTACTTTCTCAAAAAAATTGTTGACTTTAAATTGTGCTAAAAAAGGCTGTCCTTCAACAGGAATGATATGAGGATATTGATCCATGATGCTTATTTTGAATAGGAAGTAGATGATTCGCCTTCCAATATAAGCATTTAAAAAATTATAATCTATAGACAGAAACTAAGGAATTTATTTTTTATCTAGTAGACTATTAGGCATCTTATATTTTTTGAATTTTAGAACAGCGTATGGTTTTACAGAAGTTATACTTTTTAGTTATAACTATGTCTTAATGTGTGGTG
Source organism: Herpochondria borealis (assembly GCA_032274145.1). Classification (NCBI taxonomy): domain Eukaryota; phylum Rhodophyta; class Florideophyceae; order Ceramiales; family Ceramiaceae; genus Herpochondria; species Herpochondria borealis. The sequence continues at coordinate 24,142 of JAVCKV010027751.1, read as the reverse complement.
TATTTTTAATGATATCATTGACCGTATACATGACAGATATCGTATGACAAAGAATACAACTAGATAGGATTACCATGCTCCCAAAAGGGCTAGTAGGACAACTCATATATAGTGTAAAACCTAGTATTCCTGTAATTATTAAGGAGGAAAAGATGCTAGCAAAAACTAGTGTGCATGCTGTACTAATCGTTCTATTCCAACTTTTATAATATGCAAATAAAAACAATAGTGGGATATAAGCAGAACGCCAAATTCTATTAAACTCCGTATCAAAGAACCTCGACCAACTGAAATGTTCTCCCAATTCATTATAAGAGTATGCAACTAAAAAAAGAGCAGCAATTAGCCAACCATAATGAAGGACTTCAAAGAAATGCATTGGCCGCTTTCGATAACTCTTAATTCCATCATCTAGTAGATTGTCAGACATTTTTCATTTTTTGAATTGATTCAAGTTCTAATTTAGTTGTTTCATAAGTAGCGACAAAACTAGGTGCTTTTTTTTTTCTACAAACTATTTTTTAAGTTTTTGGTTGATTCTTTTGGCTTTTGACTTGAGATTTAGCAACTTTAGTGCAAATGCTTTAGGGCATTTTCCCCCTCCTATTACCAATTCCTCTATAAGCGACTATTTTCAAACAACTTAGAAAGTTATTCTTTCTATGAAACTTGTTCTAAACAAATTTTATGAAAACATTACAACTCTTTTTTGTTCTTTTCATATTGATGATTAATTACAATTCATCTATTGCGCAATTGAGTCAATCGTCTTGTAAAGAAATATTAAGCACGCTTGATCCTTTGGATTTCAAGTACATCTCTATTGTTCCTTTTGAAGACAAATTCTTAACGCTGGATGCTCCAAAATCAAAATGGATTTTTAAGGATAACTACCTCATTATACAAGGCGCACTAAAAGATAAAAAATTGGAATATTTTATTCCTTATTCTAACATTAAGATGATTGTTCTAAACGATGAAGATTCGCAATCTTATGCGACTATAAAATTCTATATTCGTGCTTAGTACATTTTTTAGGCTGTTCTTTTAACTCTATAAATGGTAGTAGCAAGTCCAAAATACAAGGCAGTACTTCATACCGCTTTTGATTTTAGACCTGCTACCCTATTTAACACGATTTTGGTTACTAAACAAATGCTGTTTAGGAGCACTCAATCATCGCATGTATTGAAATGTTAAACTTTCTGATAGTTTTTGCCATAACACGGAAGAAGGTGTTTCTATTTAAACGAAATACAACTGTCCTTCGTCACTTGTTATTCGTTTTACGACACTACTGAATAGCGAATTAAACGTAAGAAAAATAACTTAGAACGAAGGACTTATATAGCTGAAAACGTGCTCTTCATTTAGTTTGTGGCAAAAATTGTCAGACAACCAAATGTTATTACCACTGTGGGCAATAGCCTTTATAATGAACAACGGGTTTGTTTTTGTGGATTTTTGCTAGATACAAGCGGTTTTGTTTGATTTTTCGTTGTTGGGCACAACTTAGGTCTATACGAATGTAAAAATGATCGTTGATCCAATTCCACACAGCGCTTGCCGCTTGCAAAATACCTTTTCCAACCGCAACAACGCCTAGCCCAACAATAGCGCCGACTGCTGCTAAACTTAGGCCGACTGCTTTTCCTGCAACGCCCAAGGCTTCACCTGTTTCTTGAGCGATTTCGGCAACCTTGGCTTTGATTAATTCTTGTTTTTCTGATTTACTTAGGGTATCCCAAGCTTCTTTTCGTTCGATGCGGGCTTCTTTTCTGGCGGCTCGCTCTAGTTGATCGGTTAACCTTTTGGCTTCTAATTCGGCTAATAACAGGCGATTTTGCTCTTGTTTCAATTGGTTGTCCATTTCTTGGACTTTTTCTTGTATTTCTTTGCGAAAAGCCTTGACTTCTTCGGAGGACATATCTTGAACGACTTCTTCGATGAGTGATGTTAAGTCTTGATCTTGTAAAATTTTCTTTAGCGCAATTTGGGCAACCTTAACGTCGTTCTGCGTGGGCATTTCTTGAGACACAAAGAAAGAATCTGTTTTGGTAATCGTCTGTGTTATTGTATCACGGATAAATATGGTGTCACTTTTATTTTGAGTAGAAGACTGATAAGGGGTGTAGGAATTGTTGGAAGGGGTGTAGTTAAGTGGAGAAGCGTAATAACTCAGTGTGTACTGCGGTGTTGCATAGGAATCAAGTAAGGCGTAAAAGGCTTCGGGGCTTAAACCTCCAACACATTTGGTCTTGCCTATAATTTTCTGGTAGAGATCGGTGACTTCGGTAGAGTCTAAAGAAATGTCGTTTTGCTGCGCTTGGTTCTTTGTCGAGATTCCAAAAATGCAGTATAGAAAAAAACTCCATAGGCCTAGTGCCTGTGTTCGACTAGAGGTAAATTCTCTAGCATGGGCTTGCAATGAATTTTTCATAAGGATAGGTTTCGTGAAAGAATTAGTTGCCGCTATCTAAACATGGATAGGCAGACTATTTGATTTCAGGAAGACCAACAGGGACGCTTTCCAAAAAATTCCAAGTGACTTGTTAAAATATAGGATATTAAGAATATTATAACTTTTGGACAAATAGCGTTCTGGTTCCTAATATTTATTTAAGTTTTATTAATACATTTATGGAAATTTGTTTCGAATCAACTTTTTAAATTTAAATTATATCTAATGAAAAATGCCTTATTCTTATGCTTCGTTTCTTTAATGCTTATTTCTTGTGGTAATGAAACGACTGTAGCTGATACCACAAGAGCCGTCGATTCTACCATAACTGAAAAGCCTATTGCTGAGCCTAAAATGGACGTACCTAGTGCAAGTACTGCAGCAATAGAGGCTCTTCAAGGTGTTTACTCAAAAGGTGGGCATGACAAATCTCACTTGGTCATGATCAAATCCCAAGGTGGTATGTCTATGGCTATTCTAATAAAAATCCCAGGTATGTTACCTTCTATGGAGGTTCTGAAATCACTAGAAGGTCCAGAAGGGGCTGAAGTAGTTCCTTTGGCTGGATTTAGTGTGGATGCAGAAAAGGGAACGTTTACCTCTGCTAATGGATCTGGCTCTATTGATGGCAACTCTATTGTATTTTCTGATTTAAAAGATGAAGCAGGTGAAGCGCTTGCATTGGATAAAAATGATGAATACGCTTTTTTATTGAATCAATAAGTTGTTACGGAATGAAGGTTAAATAAATTTTCATCCCTAATATATAGTTTCTGAATTGCTAATAACTAGCCGTTCTTTTGTCCCCCATGTATCTTTTGGTACATGGGGGCTTTTTTTTTAGTGAGAACCATTTTAATGGTTTATGCTACTATATAGGAAACCATTAAAATGGTTCTCGCCACTTGCAAAACATCCCACTTACCACTAACAATCAATCGAATACAAAAAATTTACCATAAAAAATAGTGCTCATTATTAAATAAAAAGGTACTCTGATTTACAAAATAGTAGGTTCGCATCTTTCAAATAAAAATAAAAATAAAATTCTTCTCGGGAACTAAAATGATAGCTTTACTAGTTTATATAATAGCAAAACTATTAAAACAACTTTTTAAGATTGCTACAATTTAACTTATAATTCTTAAAATCATTAAGCCATGAAAGAAAACGCGAAGGAAAAAGAGAACAAGCAAGAAACGACGAACAAAGTCTGGATTGAAGATCTGATTAGTGACCAAAAAGCAAAAATTGAAAAATTACACCTAGAGGTCCTAATAAAAGCAGAACAACTTGGTGAACAAGATGGTACCTTGAGTCTCCCCCGTCAAGAAGACAACATCCTCAGTCCCAACGAAGGAATGATCAAACATGAGTATCAAAAATTGCTAGCCGACTGTTATCACGAAGGCAAACGGCACTTAGACGATCCTCATTTAAAATACCATGCGCTCGTCAAAAAGATTGAGCATTTTGACAAAAATAAAAAGCAAATCATCAACGAAGAGATGACCATTGCAGAGCAAAATAAAAAAGACCGCTTAGATGTCGTCAATGAAGAACACGACAACCAAAAAACAGAATTAATCAATCAAGATAAATACATCCAACGAGATTATTTATTGGCCAAACAAGATTTGCAAAACATACAACAAAAAGTTGGCAGACGTAGTCCTATTATACATTTCAAATCGATGACCGCCTACATTTTATTACTCGTAGGCATTGGAATCTGTGAAGTTCCACTGAACCTTCAGATTTTCCAAAAATTTGGAGAAGCCTTCTTTATCACCATCATTATGGCAAGTTCTCTGGCGATTGCAATACCCGTTTTAGCGCACTTTTCGGGCGTGTTCATCAAACAACGGAAAGAGAAACGAGATTATGCTGTCTTTGCGATCCTTTGTGTTGGATTGTTCTTAACCTTCAACTTTGGTATCTCTATTTTCCGCGCTTATGTTTTAGCAGAAAATCTTGGCGCAGACCCAGACATTTTGAGCATGGTTATTTTTACTTGTCTAAACCTAATTTTGTTTGTCATTGGCCTTTTAGCTGCTTACTTCAGTCATGACGAAAGTTATGAATTGGAATATACTTACAAAAACTTCCAAAAAGAAAAGAAAAAGTATGAGGCTGCTAAAAACGAAATCCAGCTAAAGATCAAAAAAGTAGAAGACTCTAGAAGTGAAGAAATCAAGAACATTCGCGAACTACACATCTACAAAAAGTCAAACTTGAACGATCTAAAAGAAAATTTGGAGTGGAAAAAATATCGCGCAACGCTAATCTATGATGAATTACTCAACTCTTTTAGAGGACTAGAGGCTTACTTAGAGGCAAGTTATCACACAGCAATCAAAAAATACCGTGCGATCAATTTAATGCATCGCAAAGACCATTTATCTCCAAAGTCTTGGAGCACAGGCATCGAGCCATTGACCTTTAAATTTCAGAATACCCTTGAGCTCGATCCCAACTAAACACCAACATCAAAAAGCGCTGGTGTTGTCAAAATATCAGCTCTTATTTAAACATATTTTTAACCCACATAAATTTATTATCATGAAAAACAATGTGAAAAAATTCGGAACTATCCTTTTTGCTAGTCTATTTTTCTTGATGGGTTGCAATCATCACAATGAAATAACGCCCGTCCAAAAAACAGATCTCTATGTCTACTTAGACTATACCGAGGGCGAAAACTACCACAGCATCGAAAACGATTTGGACAATTACTTGGAACTAATGAATGTCTCCGAAGAACATCCCAGCAATCATGGAAGTATTAAGATCTTCCCGCTTTACGACATCGGTTCGACTCCAAGTGCAAAAGTGAAGCTCAAGGAAGGAAAAGGCAAAATGGAAGGCAACAAATACCTCCGTCAGCAAGAAGTTGATCGCTTCAAGGTCAATATCATGGAAAAAGTTGAAGAAATGAATGCAGATTATAGCAACAAAAAGCTCAAGAAATCGCACATCTTTCAGCCACTATCCAAAGGTTTTTCAAAATTAGAAAAATCATCTGCTAATCGCAAAATCGTGGTGATCTACTCTGACATGTTAGAGAATAGTAATTTGGCTAATTTTCACAAAAAAATGGATTCCCAAAAACTAAGCGAATCCTTTGATAAAGTTTGGAACAGCGAAGACATCTCTGATTTTGAAATCTTTGTCATCCACCCAATTAGCAAAAAAGACGATGCTCTTATCCAAAAAAGTGGTGACTTCTGGAAAGACTACTTGGTTGGAAAAGGCTTAGACGAGGATTTATTCCACTTTGATACTGGAATTGAACTCTAAGAACACCTAATCCCAATATTACCCGCCCATGACGACGACCTCTTGCAGTTTTTTGCAAGGGGCGTTTTTGTTTGATAGAATAATTCCAAAGAATTCGAAGAAGCGAACAAAATACCCTACTTTTAGTATAGAAGCACAGGAAAAATTCTACCTCGATTATACAAAAGCGCCACCATCATGAGCAACACAGCAACCACTTCAAAAAAAGAACTTCGTTTATTTGACCTCACCATGATTGTGGTGAGTTTTGTCATTGGAATGGGTATTTTCAAAACGCCCTCCGTTGTTGCACAATCGGCTGTTACGCCAACCATCTTTTTTGTGGCATGGCTTATTGGAGGTTTTATTTGTTTGAGTGGTGCTTTAACCTATGCCGAAATTGGCTCCCGCTATCCTGTTACAGGTGGATTTTACAAGATTTTTTCTAAGTGTTATCATCCTTCCATCGCCTTTGCGATCAACTGTATTATTTTGGTTTCTAATGCCGCTTCTGTTGCAGCAGTAGCCTTATTAGGCGCAGAATACATCGGCAACGTAGCCTTTGAAGTAGGCAGTAATACCGCAGCAGCCAAAATGTGGATTGCTGGTATTTGTATTGTCTTGTTTTATGGTATCAATCTTTTTGGGTTGAGAATGTCTGCTATGACTCAAAACATTTTGATGGTCTTTAAAATGGGCTTATTACTGATGATGATTTCGGCCATTTTTGTAGCGCCTGATGCCAATATTAATGCGAGTCCTGCAGGACCAGTCAATTGGTCGGATATTGGTCGTACCTTGGGCATCTGTTTAGTGGCGGTCACCTTCACTTATGGAGGAATTCAGCAAACCATGAACATGGGTGGTGACATCAAGAACGCCTCGCGTGTCATGCCTCGAGCTATTATATTGGGTCTTACCACCATTCTAGTGTTCTATATGTTGGCCAACTATGCTTATTATCGAGTGATTGGTTTCGAGCAATTGGGACAAACAGAATCTATTGCGGCTGTTATGGCTTCTCATTTATTTGGAGAGGCTGGATTTAAGGTTGTTTCTTGGCTCTTTTTCTTTTCGGTTTTAGGCTATGTCAATGTGATGTTAATTTCAAACCCAAGGGTCTTATTTGCGATGAGTGAAGAAGGAACCATGCCAGCTTCTTTTTCCAAGGTCAACCCCAAAACAGGGGTTATGACAACAGGTCTAACAGTCTTTACCATTCTATCTATCTTCACCTTATTTTTTGCTAAAGAATTTGATACGATTCTCTACTATATTATGTTTTTGGATAGTATAGGAATGGCCACTTCTGCGGCAACAATTTTTATCTTACGTCGTAAGAATGTTCGTCCAGAAGGAGCAGATGATATTTTCACCGTTCCCCTCTACCCTATTTTACCAATTTTCTACATCCTCGCTTATATCTTTATCGCACTTAGCGTCTACGTCAAAGATCCGATGGCAGGTTGGTATGGGATTTTTATTTTCTTTTGCTTCTTGGGAATTTATTGGATAGCAGAGTATTTCAAAAAGCAAGAAGCGTAACGCTAGTTTTCATTCGATTTATATTGGCTTATTGTAATCGTTATCTTTGGGTAGAAATGCCTTACTACAGATTGATGATCGGATAGTCTATACGGTGAAGAAAGGCTTACTTTCTTTTGCTTAAAACTGATTGATAATATTTTACTCGTTCCGTTTTTTGCCACTTCGTGTAGATCTCAATAACGACTTCTAATTCTAATGCATTAATTTCAGATTCCCTTTTTTTTAATATCTCTGAGAGCGTTTTATTTTCAAGTTTTAGTTGTTTAATTTCTTTCCTACAAGTCATGCAATTTACAGGAATGGAGTCTATCCAAAATTTTAAACCTTCATACCAAAACTTCTTTTCCTCTTTGCTAAAGGTATATTCAGAAGCACACGTTCTACAAGTGTATGTAGAATCATAATAGGCATAATGTGGGTTCCATGAATAATGTTGCAAGTTGGGGTTGGATGAGATTGCTTTTTGGGTATTCAAACAAGCATCACAAGCCCAGTCAAAGTCGCTGTCTATAAAACCGTCATAGGTATTAATTTTCAACTCCCTATAATGTTTGTATTGGGCCTTTTCTAATTGCTTCATTTTAGCAATAGCAATTTCCATTTCAGTCCTATGTTTTTCATCATGACAAGATGGACATTTAGCAAGTTTTTTATTCATTTTAATTGTTTTTTCCTTAAGTAGAAGGACAAAATTAGCACTTAAAAAATTGGCGTATATTTTTTTTGCTTACGTTTGTAAAACGTAGCTTTAGCGAGGCTTTTCAGGGAAGTTAAGCAGACAAAAGATATCCAATTTCAAGGTCAATTATTATTGTCCTTTTAGTTGATTATAGTCAATTAATTATAATTTCCCTGATAACTTTCTGCTATAAAATTGATGAAGTAAAAAACTAAACAGCAGATTATGTATTCAAGATTTTTATGCGTTGTATTAATTTTTATAGCTACATTTCTAAAAGGACAATTTATAGAAGCTAATTTCGAATTAGAATATACCACAAGTGCATACTGGGGTATATCACTCAGTAAAGATGGGAAATATCTTTATTATATTTCTGTTTATAAAGGAGAAAAAAAGATCCTTGATAGCGGACTCTATAAAATAACTAATTCTATATTAAGCTTCTATTCTACTTCTCAAAATAAAGAAGAATCTTTAGCTACTAGCTCATTCAAAATTACCAAAAGAAAATTCAACGATAGACAAATAGGTTCTTCAATCTATCCATATTCTCAAGTTACAGGAGATAAAGATACATACTGGGTTCTTACATTTCAATTACCAAAAGAGGTTGAAACTTCAAATTGACATAAGGAAACCACATAGTGTATAGGATGATTCTCCTAATAAAATCAGGGATCTTGCCTTAATACGAAAACCTTATGATATTGCTCTGGGCAACGCCTAATTCGTGTATATTGCTATCTCCTCAGGGCATATCGCCCTCACTTTATCAACAATTTAATCCTCGAAAAAATGAATATAAAATTACATCAATAGAAGCAGATATGATTATAGCATAAAATTAAGATTTTTATACTTTTACTCTTAGCGTAAATTCTTTATCTTGATGGCTTATATTAATTATGTAGAACAATTATATCGAACTCGATGAAAAAAATTATAACCTCCTTTCTTTTGTGCTTATGTTATTACGTTACAATTTGTCAGAGCATTGGAACCCAATATATGCTGATAATAACAGATGCAGAGTATTTAGAGAAAACAGGTAATCATATAGAAGCTGGAAAGAAATATGATGAAGCTTTTACTTTAGAAGGAATTTCTAAAGTAGGATGGAATGATATCTTTAATGCGGCTAAATGTTGGTCAAACGGAGGAGATAACGACAAGGCTTTTGAACAGTTAAATAAACTTGTTCAGCCAGGAGTAGGAACAAATTCAACTCTTTTAAGTAAGAAATATTACTTTAGACCATTGTACGATGATCCACGATGGGATGAATTCATTTATTTATTAGAAAATGGAACAAAACAGAGCCAGAAAGATAAAATAGAAGAGCAATGGTATACTGTAAACAAAACTTACTGGAACCAAACAAAGCTATTCATAAATGAACATATTCCTCTAGATGGAAATGCCGTAGATATGATTCCATATAGAAAAGGAAATCTATGGGGTTTTGTTAGTACAAAATCTACTACTGATTGGTTGATTCAACCAACCTATAAACACGTTCATACGGTTTATGCAGAAGGAGCTGTCGTACGAGAAAATGGCAATCGAAAAATATACGGGTTATTAAACAAAGAAGGTAAGTATGTAATTTCAGCAAAATATAAAATGTTGAAAAAAGAAAGAACTATTTATCATGGCTTAGAGTTATTGTATACAGCAAAAACGCTAAAAGGAGCAAAATTACCCTTGACAAAAAATGACAAAACAAGAGGAAGTTTTGTCGGATATCTTTGTGATTATTATAATGAAAAAGGAAACCTGATTTTTTCTGAACAAGCAGTCGATTATGTTTCTTTTGGAGATGCAAATGACTTAGCTTGGTTTAGGTTTGGTAATAAGGTTACTGTTCGAAATAGGGCAGGAAAAATAGTAAAGAAAATTTTTATAGACAAAGATGTTTTTGTTGGAATAGATAAAGATTTGTTATTATACCATGAGAAAGGAGTAGATGGTATTTATCTCGTTTCTTATAATACGAAAGGGAAAGAAGCGGCTAGAAATTTAATTTATAAAACACCAAGCCCTACTGTTCAATATAATTTTTCAGGTGCTCTTGAAAAAAGTTATCAATTGAGCGAACACCTTATCGCTACAGTTTCAGCGAGTGGTGTTGAATATGCCGTTAGTTTTATGGATACAAAACGAAACAAAGAATACGAAGGTTTTTTCTATGAATCTGGCTTTTTTATACCTAAAGATTACTTTTCAAGAAATCTTTTTAGAGTTAATCCACTAGGACCAGAAGCAGAAAAATACGATGATTGGGCAATGGGCGTAATTAATAGAGATGGTGAATTAATAATTGGTTATGATAATGGTAAATTGCCCCCCTTTGTAAATGGCTTAATGTATATTGACACAGATGATATGAATACGTTGTTTTTTGACGAAAATGGTGATTCATTGCTAATAAAGGACGTTCATTTTCCTTATTATCGAGGTTATTATAAAACCTTTTACCCTTTTGGGAAAATGGGTTTTCATGAAGACCTATGTATTGGGATGGGCGCTAATATGAATGAGGATTCAATTAATATCGAACACTATTATTATTATTACTTTGATAAGCAAGGACAAAAAGTATTGACCTTACCAGTAGATATCATATTTGCAGGACATTTTTCGGGAGGAATTGCTCCTGTAATTAATAAAGAAGAAAAATTAGGGTTCATTGACAAAAAAGGAAATTGGGTCGTTGAACCAGTTTATAATCCATCAAATTTTGTGGGGAACAAGTATCAAGCTAATAATTTACCAAAATTTATAGGTGCTTATGCTTATTTGAAAGGTAGAGGATACATTAATAAAGAAGGCAAGTCTTTATTTTCAGAAAACTAAAGAAAATAACTATTTGTCACAACCCATTTATGGCTATTGAAAGCAGGGATTAAAACTATATCTTAGGCCTTCTTTTCAATTCCGCATACCTCTTGTTAAGTCCAGTTTTTAACTGACATGTCCTGTTAAGGGATTATCTTTATGCTGTAATAGTTCGAAAAAATCGATCACATTATCAGCCAATACTTTAATCATATTTTCATCTGCACCAAAAACGATGATTTGACCTACATGGCCTTTTTTTCCTGGAGCAAGATCAATTGCAATAAAATTACCATTCCCATCTGACATAAATGGAATCCAATATGGTGTAACATACATAGGAAGCGTTCTATTTTGGTCACTTTCATGCACTTTTAATTCTTCCAAGGTCCATTCGTCAAAGATACTTTTCCATGAACTCCATTCCTTCAATAATTGATTAGAATTTAAAATGTAGTAGCCACGTTCTATCCCTTCTATACTACCATCACAAAAAGAATATAAGCATTCTAGTTGAGCGGGAAGTTCAAAGCTTGTTAATTGTAGAAACGATGATTTTAAGCGTTCAATATCAGCTGTTGAAGGATTTAGTTGTTCCCTAAAATAAGATAACGCTGTATCCATTTTTTCGCAGTTAGAAAGGAGTCCGACGTTGTCTGTTTGAAGATACTTTTTTAAGTAGGCTCTTTTTTCTGAAGCAATTTTCTTTAAGTTGAATTTTTTGGGCGCATTACTGTGCAGGTATTTTCCTGTTTCCTGATATAATTCTTGATCTTCAAAACCAAATGATTTGCCTTCATATTCGTGAGACATCCCTTCACTGCTACTTGAATCGGAATCTTTTCCAAAGTGCACTAACCAATCCATTACATCACATTTCAAAAACTTACTTCCTTTAGTAATTACTTTATGCCAATCCTTATAATTGTTGCTTGGTTCAACTTTAATTGGAAGTATCGTTCTATTGGCTAAATACAAGAAACCTAGCCCGTCATATGCTGGTTGTTTTGGTGTAAATAGTAGGCTATATTTCAACACTTCAGATTCTATTTCTTCTGAAAACAGTTCCAATAATAGTTTTTTGAACCCCGTATTATCAGGTTTAGGCGGTTGCTGCTTATCGTAAAATATTTCTTTTACTTTCTGGGTTGATATCCGTGTAAATTCAAGCTCTTTGAAGGTTATTTTTTTTAGTTTATTATCGTAGTTTAAACTTTTCATAATATTGAGTTTTGGGAGCTACTATAGGTTTAATGTTGATCGTGTTCTTAATAAGAGCTATTGAAATATAGTTCTTTTAAAAAAAATGGAGCAGACCACTAGTATATGTAATGTTCGGCATCGAAAAGCGCAAAAGTAAAGCCCCTTGAATATAGCAGAATTTATGATTTTTGGTGGTGAGGGCAAAGTACTCACCTTAGGCTCTAAATACAGTCATAAGCAGGGCATTTAAGTCAATCTACTTAGTGCCTATTTTGCTACTTCCTATATAGCTTGTTAGCATCTTTTTTAATCCAATTAATTGCAAATTTAAGTACGTCATCTTGAACTTTAATATCTGGATAAACAGGTTCAAAAAGATCAGGATTCCCATTAGCTCCAATGTCATAGGTTGAACTTACATAAATATAATTACCTGAATTTGGAAGTGTAAAATTTAATTGTTCTCCAAAGTCATTGGTATATTCGCCAGTTGCAGATCCAATTAAAGTGCTTAGTTTATATGTTTTTACAGCATCAGCTAATAAATTAGCACTAGAGAAGGTGTTGGGGCCAATTAATATACACGTTTTTCCAGAATAATAGTTATTTATTTTTTTAGGTTGGGTTAATCCTTCTTCAAAGGATTCGATGATTGATTGGTTTTCTGATTTATGATATTGTTTCATAAACTTTTTTCCAAAAATTTTCTCATATATAGGGTTGTTTTTATAGGCTACTTTAGCGTGATTACTAACCTTCCAAAACCTACCACTTAATTGCTGGTATGAGGTTGTAGTAATGTAAGATAATAATAAGTCATTTAACTCAGAATTACCTCCTCCATTTTTACTAATATCGATTATAAGTTTAGTAATATTTTTCTCTTTAATTACTTTAAATGTTTTTTTTAAGAATTTATTGAACACTTTGTAATCTTCACAACTATTATAAGAAATAAGACCTATGTTGTCTTTTAGAATTTCGAAGGTATAGTTATCTTTAGGTTGATTTTGACTAATAAAAGAGATTAATTCTGAAAGACCTATTCCTGATGTTTTAAAATCGGATACTTCACCATCCATTTCTATTGAATAAGGGGCTGAAATTTTTTCTGTAAAAAATAAAAAGAGTGGTAATCCTTTTTCGCAAGATACATTTTTAAAAGATTCTATGCCACCCAAATAGGACATACATTCTTTATATAATTCAACCATATTAACCCCATTAATAGATTTGATAACTGTACCTTTTTTTATCTCTGAAGTAGTAGACCTTGTAATTACAAAGTGTTGATTATTGTCTATTAATTTTCCTGCAAAAGGAATAAATTGATATGTTTTTAATTCAGGCATAATATGGGGGTTTTGCCAGTCCATAGCTGTGTGTCCTCCACTAATTTGTGCAACTAGTTTCATTCCTGTCGCCACAAACCTTTTAAGCGAAATTGAATCTTGGTCAAATTCAGTTAAAAATTTTTCTTTTTCTTTGTTAAAATCTTCTTTTTTCAGACTGAAATAAGGATTATAATGGATTTCTTCTATTGTTTTAATCATATAATCAATGTCTTCTATTGCTTTTTCAGTTGAAATATAGGGTTTACTTTGACTAACTCCAATCGTTGTTATTAATACAAAAATAGTACTTGTGAATAGTGATTTCATTTTTATATAGTTTCTTAATTTAAGAATAGAACGGCTATACAAACCAAATGTTACAAATGTAATCTCATTTTGATTCTTTCTTGGATGGTTAATTTCTTCATAATAGAGTATACTAATAAATTTAGTAAGTAGAAGGACAAATTATCCTAGAGAACAGGGGAGGATTTTTAATTGAAGTTAACCTTAATATATACATCTATAGGTACACAAATGATGCCTTTAGAGGCCAAGTCTTATTTACTGAAATAGTGTAAAACGCAATAAAAGAAGGATCGCCAAAATTGCTAGAAGAACGATTGCGCCAATCCATAGGAATAAAACACTAGAGGCTAAGCCGATGATTAACATAATAACTCCTCCAATTACAACAACTGCACTTATAAGAATAAAAAAAAAATCGGCAAACCCCTTCTCAATACCACTTGCATTGTTGCTATATAAGCTTACAAAATAAAAAATAAGACCTAACCCCATCATTGTTACTCCTATTATCCAGATGATCAGATTAACTAAAGCCCCTCCTATAATAAATGCAATAAGACCAAGAATAAAAAAAGAAATTCCTAAGAGGAAGAGGATCTGATTAATATTCGCTTTTTCACTTTGATCTTTGAAAATTTGTTGCTTTGATTGTTTCGCTTGAGCTTTTCTTATCGTTTGATTTCTTTGTTGTTTTAATTTTCGTTTTTTCTTTTTATTGCGTTCAACAGGTGGAGGAGCATTAACGGTTTGAGAAATCGTTTTGTCTATTGAATTTTCTTTAAAAGTTGAACGCCCATATACGTCATGGGGTGAAAGCAAAAAAATAAAAACATAAAAAAAAAGGGTATAAACCCAAAGGCTTTTATTTCTAATAAATATCATGGCTGCGTTTTTTGGGAAAGGGTTAATCTACCTTATTTCTGTACTGGTGTAACATCAAGGATGTTTTTTATTTTTTTTCAAATTGATACAACGCCTCATCTACTTCAGGGTGATCTAATACCATCAACTCATGGTGTTCAAAGCAGTAATCATACTCCATAGAATTGATCGTTAAGGCAAATAAGCGGTTCTTTATGTACTTTTTTTGCCTAATCGAAATCCGATACCTATTTTGATTGGAATATCTAAGACAGAATTAATCTTACCATACTGAATATAAGCAGGGCTATTAGAAAATCGAAGTCCCAAACCCAAGACCGCAAAAAATCGTTTTTGAGATTGCCACTCGATTTCAGGGATGCATTCTACCGCAAAGACACCTAAAGATTTTTGAAAAAATAGCGCCAAGCCACCTTGTATAGAAAGCGTTGCAGAAGCACGCCAGTTGTTGTGTTGCCAAAAAGGAAGGTTATACCCTAAATTAAGCCCAACCTGATTGCCCCAATTGATGATGCGATACTCAACGCCACCAGAGATTCGCCCCTTCCAAACGTCATGTTGATAAAACAATTCAAAACCACCGCCATCATAAAAATATTCCCCTCCAGCAGTATTCGCTATCCCTAAAAAAGACAAGGGTCTAAATCCTATTTGTTGTGCAGAACAGGTGACATTACTCCATAAAAAAGCAATGAATAAACTCAGGATATACTTTTTCATTACCATTGGTTTGCATTAAAGAAAGATCGGATATAAGCTGTAATTTCTTGATGTTGTGCCGCTTTACTAATCGTAGCGACTCCATCATCTTTTTGTGCGCCATAAGATCCAAACTGTGCGTGATTACCTCCTTGTATTTCGTGATAAATACATTGTCCCTTAGTACTGGTTATCGGCATATCTACCAATTGATCTATTTGATTACCTGTTGGTAATAATTGCTTATTGTCTTCTATATCTTGAGGAGTTGCCAAGCTATCCAACGAAGCAGATAGGGATAAAACAGCGCCTCCCCAAGTAGATAAATCATTGCTAGAACTAGGGAAACTGGCCATCAAGACCAATCCTACATAATTATCTGGTTTTCCATGAATGTCCATCGCTCCGACAACGCCTCCTAAAGAATGGCCTGCCAAAACCCATTGATCAACTCCTTCAAAGGATTTTAGATAACTTTGAGAGGTATTACCGTCAAGAATCGCCAAATTCGCTGCTACTTTAAAAATAACCACTTGATAGCCTTCTAAGACCATTCCTTGAAGCATCGACATATAAGCATGTGGATCCACCAAACCGCCAGGATAAAACATCAATCCAGTACTTTTTACTGACGTAGACTGTGGACGAAGGCTGATATAATTTGCCGTTTCGCTCAATTCTACACCAGCAATCAGGTTGTTTTCTTCTGATAAATAGGAACAGCTATTCAGTCCCCAAAATCCCAAAAGTATTATCAATAGTTGTAAAATTTTCATCGTTTTTTATACAATTTTAAAACTTATTTATGGAAATAATTTGCCCAAAATAGTTTAAAAGAAGGGTGGCCAATCAACATAAACTGGTGCCCCCGAAGGCATATTGATGTCCCAAGAAGCATTATATTCAGAATAAAAACCTTCTGTCTCTGATTCAGAAAACACATCCTTAAATAGCTGATTATCAAAACCAACTCTTACAAAAAAATTATCTCCATAAGATCCATAAGCATCCATAAACTCAATACTAGAGGCTGTTTTTTCAGCAGTAGCTTTAATAATTGTTATGTCTGGTACTGCTTTGGTATATGAAAAATTTATCAAATCAAAAAATCGAAGCGTATGATAATAAAGCCTTGAATCTGCCGCTACATTTTGAGTAAAAGGATGAGAAATAGATAAGGTAATATTTGATTCATCGGTCAAAGTGGGTGATTTATAATTAACATGATCCGCATAATACCAATCTCTGCTGTTGCCAGTTGCAGAATTTCTATAATAAACAGTTCCATACACTACATCTAGATTTTTTTCAATATCCATTGTCGTCACTTCATAATCATTGCTCCCCAAAGGAGGAACAAACAAAGGACTAGGTAAGTCCAACACTTCACCATAAAAATGAACCTGATTATTAGACAATATATATAAAGTTTTGTCCCCATTATGCCACCCTAAATCTTTAGTATTAGGATATTGAGTCAATTGTGTTAAGACATTTCCTGTTGTATCTATAATAATTGGAATACCATTATCAGGATCTACATAAGCTACTTTATCTCTATCGGGACTTAATGCAACTCGTCCAGCCGCTGGGGAAACTTTGTTGGCAAAAGAAACCAACAACTTGGATCGATTCATTCCTGCTGTCACTAAAAAAACACCTTCTTCTGTACTATAAGCTATTTCATAAATGTTTTTATTAAGTTCTATGGTGGCAGCGGTTTCTGTACCATACTGTGTTTCATATTTTTTACAACTGGCTAGAAACACACCTACTGTTAGCATTAAAATTAAATACTTTTTCATACAATTTTAGGTTTAATAGATCAAAACGCCAATTCCGATCACTATATTTAGGTAATAATGCATTTGCACTCGTTGATACACTCGGTTAATATAATTTATAGTATTTCGATCTGCATACCGTTCCTCTTCTTCTGCTTGGCTGATTCTTCTTCTAGGAGAAGGAAAAACTTGTGGAATAAAAGTGGATTGAATGGCTCCTTTCAAAATGATTCGATTGGCTACTATTGCTCGATACCCAATGCCCCAATGTATCCCAAACACAGGAAGAATGCGGTCTGCATTAATTCCTACTGGATTGGTAAATTCTTCAGAAGGCTTGTTGTCATTAAAACCAAATTCATGACCATAAAGTACCTTATGGTCCAATAAAACGCCTTTTGCAAAAATAAGATCTACCCCATATTTTATATGCCAACCCAATGGTGCTAAGTTACTCTGAGATCTAAAGTGATGGCTGACTGATAGACTAGTTTTGTGTGCATATAAATTATAAAACAACTCATGCCTATCGACGAAACCATAGAACATTCTACTTGGAGTAACAGCTCCATGATCAGAAGTCGGTCCGAGTAACTGAAAATACTCTCTGATCACTAATCCCGTTTTAGAATATTCGTACTCCATGGAGCATACAGTCCTTCGAGATAACACATAACTCAAGCTTAAAAAATAATGCTCTTGCAATGTAAATTTATTATCCCTATTAAGGTCCAACCTTCCAGGGCCTTGGTTATTGGCTCTAGGATTAATAGAATTAAACCAAAAAGAAGTGCCTATTTCTGCAAAAAAACGCTTCCCTTGATAGCCTGGGGCTTGACTAAAGGAGGAATTAGCAAACAAAAAACATAGAAAGAACAAATAATATCGAGACATGCTGTTTAATATTCGGTAATGATAAATATTGGTTTATTTGATGCAAACTTAATGTTTTTATAACAAAGATGCTTGACTTTAACTACTTCTGATCAGGTTCTATTTTTAATTTGCCTAATAGATCAAAACACCAATTCCGATCACTATATTTAGGTAATAATGCATTTGTACTCGTTCATGCACTCGATTAATATAATTTATATTATTTCGATCTACATACCCTTCCTCTTTTTCTACTTGGCTGATTCTGCTTCTAGATGAAGGAAAAACTTGTGGGATAATAGTGGATTGAATGGCTCCTTTCAAAATGATTCGATTGGCTACTATTGCTCGATACCCAATGCCCCAATGCATGCCAAGCACAGGAATAATTGCGTCTGCATTAATTCCTACTGGATTGGTAAATTCTTTAGAAGGTTTGTTGTCATTAAAATCAGAATCATGGCCATAAAGTACCTTTTGATCCAATAAAACGCCTTTTGCAAAAATAAGATCTACTCCATATTTTATATAAAAACCCAATGGTGCTAAGTTTCTCTTGGGTTTAAAATGATGACTGAATGAAAAACTAGTTTTGTGTGCATATAAATTATAAAACAACTGATGCATATCGACAAAACCATAGAACATTCTACTTGGAGTAACAGCTCCATAATCAGAGGGTGTTAGTAACTTACCACGATCTCTGATGACTAATCCTGTTTTAGAATATTCGTACTCCATGGAGCATACAATTTTTCGAGACAACACATAACTCAAGCTTAAAAAATAATGCTCTTGCAATGTAAATTTACTATCTCTATTAATAAGATCAAACCTTTCAGGGCCTTGGTTATTGGCTCTAGGATTATACGAATTGTACCAAAAAGAAGTGCCTATTTCTGCAAAAAAGCGCTTTCCTTGATAACCTGGAACGTCACTATGCACTGGAACTTCACCATAAACTGGTATTTGACTAAAACCTGGTACTTGACTAAAAGAGGTTTTAGCCAACAAAAAACATAGAAAGAACAGATAATATCGAGACATGGCGTTTAAATATTCAGTAATGATAAATCTTGGTTTAATCGATACAAAGTTAATTTTTTTTTAATAAAGATGCTTAACTTTAACTACTTCTATAGTAGGCTTCATCACGAAATGTTGTTCAGCAAAGTGCGCATTGGTTTTATATATTCTAACATTCTTCTACTGTGCTTAACACTGTCGGATGGTAATTGGGGCTTGCTGAGGATTTGGTCTGGTCTAATTATTATAGGGTTGTCTGTTGCTACAAGCGTCTCTTTAGCGGGAGCGGTTTTAACCGCTTACCCCCTCTCCTGTTGGGCATTTTGCTACTGCTATAATAATTGACTCGCATATAAAACGTATCTTTATACACTAAACCCAGTTCATAAACGCCCTTTTAATAAAAATAAGCATGCAATTATTAATTTTCCTTCTAATATTAAGCCTCAGTAATCTAAGCCAAGCACAAGTCAATAGCGGTATTTATGATTTTGAAAATGGTTTTAAAGAACAAAAAAATGCGCTACCTAATTTAGCTGTTTTGGGAAAAGAAGGTCGTTTCGAGAAAAGGAAATTACCAGAACTAGACATCAGTAAAACCGTCTATGTTTTTGAAAAAAACAATGGCCTAAGTCTTGACGTTAGTAACCTTGATTATTTTGAAGGCTCCTATTCTATTGAAATCTATTTTATGTTTGATGACTTGGAAAGCTGGCGTAGAATTTTGGACTGGAAAAATCGAAAAACAGACAACGGAGCTTATATCTATTCTGGGCAACTGAATTTTTATAACCTTATCAAAAGCGATATCGCTCCTGTCGCAGCAGGCAAATTTAATCATTACATTCTTACCAAGGATAGTAAAAGCAAAGTCGTTAATATCTACGCCAATGGAATTGGTAAAATTACATTTCGAGACGAAGCGAACGAGACCGTTATTGATTACGATCAAAAGTTAAATTTCTTTTTTGATGATTTAAAAGTTGAAAATGAAGCAAGTTCTGGTGCTGTTGCTTTCATCAAATTATATAATGCGGTCATAGAACCAACAGAAGCTAAAACATTATTCAAAGAATTACCAAAACGCATAATTTCGGAAGAAAATTCTAACGTAGTAAATTCAAATAAAGAAAAAGTAACACTCTTCAAAGGTAAGGTTTTATCAAAAAAAGACAATCAGCCCATAGAGGCTTTGGTAGAATTCACCGAATTGCAGCACAACAAGACTAAAATACAACAAAAGACCAGTTCATCTGGTACCTTCGAGATTTACAAACACCCAGCAAGTGACTTCAATGTACAAATTAGCGCAAAAGGTTATTACCCCTTAACCGCAGAACTGAATCATGCCGTCAAAACCCTAACATATTACATGGAGCCTTTGAAATTGGGAGAGGATATTGTTCTTGAAAATGTCTTATTTCACAGAGGATTAGACAGCCTACTTAAATCGTCTTTTGCAGAACTAGATAAAATTATTAGTATTCTCCAACTAAACCCATCTTATACGATTGAAGTAAGTGGGCATACAGATAATAATGGTAGCGCTGATGAAAACTTATTACTTTCACAACAACGTGCTCAACGAGTTAAATCTTATTTAATCGAACAAGGCATTGAGCAGAATCGCATTTCAGGTAAAGGATATGGTGAGCATAAACCCAAATACGACAACAACATTCCTGAACAACGAAAATTAAACCGCCGAGTTGAATTTAAATTACTAAAATAAGTCTAGGGACAAGACAAAAGTTATTTAAGGTAATAAAAAAATAGTACCAGTCTAAAATTTTATTAGCCCCTAGATCACTGCGCTTTTATCTATTAATTAGATAGTTTGTAAGATTTAAAAGTGAAGCCATCTAAACATATTTAGGGCGAAAAATTCTCCATCCTAAAAATAAGCCCAATAAAGCTAAAACACCTCCTATTGCGTAGCCGTAGCCCCCACCTCCTTTCTTCTTTAGTTGAATCGGGCGGCTATCTCCCAACTGAATAAAGGCCGACCAATAAACGGGATGTCCAGATCGTTCATCAGCCATTTCCAGATAAGCGATCTTCGCTTGACGCAAGGCTATATCTTTGGATAATCCTGCTGCTATTTTTTCGTAAAACAACTGCATAATTAAAGCCGTCGAAGCATCATTCACTTGCCACAAACTCACCACTAATGAAGGTACTCCAGCATACATAAAAGAACGCGCTAATGAAATAATTCCTTCCCCTTTTTGGTACTTCCCAAAACCTGTCTCACAAGCCGACAAAACAACCATCGAAGCATTCAAATCCAAATGAGCAATTTCATAAGCTTGCAAAAAATTATCTTCAGATCCACTCATGTTCTCTGTCAATGCTAAACTGGAAAGCATCGGTTCGCGTGGATGCAAAATACCATGCATCGCCAAGTGAATCACGCCATATTCTCCAGCAGAGGCCTTAAAATTTGTTTCATTTGCTTCTACACCTACTAAGTACGATCCAGCAAATAATTCAGATAATCTTTTCACTTCTCCTTTTGTTTCTGGTAAAGGTGCTAAATGGCGGCGAGTTTTTGACAACTGAAAAGACCTTAACTTCTCTAAGTCAAGGCTATCTAATAAAGGATAAGATGAACTTAAAGCCATCATTTGCCCATTGTTCATAGAGGCTTGCCCTAAATTCTCTTTCCATAATGTTGCTGAATAATTATAACTGATGTTATAATCTCTTATCAGATAAGGAAATTCCGAATACGCGGCACCTTGCTTCATCACTTTTTCTGTCAGGAATACTTCAAAAGGCAAATGGCCTAATACATCATCGGTGATAATAATCAAATGCTCAATTCCTGCTTGTGGAAGTACTGGTTTTAGTAAAAGGTCATAAAAAAAGGCTGCTTTGTCTGTAAATTCAATTTTTGAGCGTTCTTTATTTTCGTGTATAAAGGTATAGTCACTAAGTGCTTTTCTCAAGGTACTCACATCAGCCACCAACTGTTTTTTATTCAAGGTTATTTTTTCCAGAATTATTTTTTGCTTTGTAATCGCAAACAAGTAACTAACGGTATCTGCCACAAAATACTCTAATAACATACTCTTCTCATCCAATAATTCTTGTACTTCTTTGACACTCACTATAATATTTTCATATTTCAAATGATGGTATTTCGGATATTCCTTTTTTAACCCTTTCAAAAACGCTTCAATAGAAACATTTAGGTCATTCAATTGAACACGAATGGTTTTCTTTTCTTCTGGCCCCTTTGCTTCTGCCTCTTGTTTGAGCAATTGGCTCTTTTGTTCTTGCAATTGTTGTTCTTGCATAGCCATAGTATCTGGTAAATCACTCATAGTTCTAGCACGATTTCCTTTGATAGCATCTGCTAATAAGACGGCCTTACTTTGTTCGGCATAAATAAAAGCTTGTTCTATATACTGCTGATTATCAGAATCCGTCAGTTGAAGACTCAGATCGATAGCATCTCTAACAATTGCATTCGTTGTTACTAAGTTCCTATTTTTATCTTCCTCTCCAAGGAAACTATTTTTTGTTCGTTCGTTATTTTTCAACGCAACATATTGACCAGCATACGCTCGTTCTAAATACGTTCTGTCAGAACTTTTGCGGTAGTCAATCAATCCTAATTCGTAAATCATTCGAAAGGAAACCAGCAAAGGTTCATTGTGATAAAAATCTACCGCTCCCAGTCCTTTCAAATCATTGACAATCATTAAGCTATCGACTCGATCATCCTTACTGTTAGCAATCAAAGCCTGCTGAATGTAATGCCGTGCCATTTGATGGTTGTCCAATTCCGCATAAACCTGTGCTAGGTTATTAAGACTATGAATATAACGAGCGGCTTGCACGTCAAATACGTCACTATAAATAGCATGTACTTGATGATATATTTTTTTTGCACGCTCATAATCTTGCATTTTAAGATATAAATCAGCTAAAGCACTCAAACTCATCGCATATTCCAAATGTTGTGCACCAAAAGAAGCTTCCCTTATAGAGATCACCTTTTTTAATAGCTCCTCTGACAACTGAAATCGCCCTGTACGACTGTATATCATTGCCAAACTTTGAGTAACAAAGGAATAATAAGGATGCGTCGTCCCCAATAATTCGCCAATTAACTCACTCGCTTCTTTATAATGTGTTTCTGCTTCAGACAAGCGATTCATATTCAGATAAACGCCTCCTAAATTATTGACTAATTGGGCATATTTTATATGTTTTTTTCCATATGTTCCTATGATAATTTCTTTCGATTCAAGAAAGAATTTTTCAGCTTCCGCAACACGTCCAACAGAATAGTAAAACCCGGCTAAATTATTGACAGCATCGGCATAAACAGGATCTGATTTACCCACTACTTTTTTCAAAATTTGTTCGGCTCGTACCACCAAAGGCTCCACTTCATCCAAATCCTCTAATGCCCAATAAACACTGGCAATTCCTCCTAGAACAGACGCATATGCTTCACTCTCTTCTCCATATAATTGAGCCTTCATTTTCAAACTCTTTCGAAAGAGCTTTAAAGCTTCTTCATAACGTCCTGTTTCATTATATACAGCAGCAAGATTACTCACACATTTGCTATAGATATCATTTTCGTCACCTATCGCTTCACAAAGTTTAACAGCACGAACGTGATGTTTTTCGGCAGGTCCAAATAGCCCATATTCGTAGTACCTCATTGCCAAAAAATTCACATCCATTGCAAAAAGACTATCTTGTTCTTGAACTGGGCTTGCCTCCGCATAAATGGCGGCCAAGCTATCCAAACTCTTGATTAACGTAGGAGATTGAGCCAACAAAGGCATTGAAAAAAGAATAAAAACTAAACTTAAAAATCCACTATTCATGGGTGTTCTTTTTTGAGGTTAGGAACGTTTTCATTAAAGCATATTAAGAAGCTATATCATTCAAAATCCAGCCATTTTTCGAAGGTTATTGATTTTTGGATATAGCAATCAATAAATTCAATCTAGGACAGTGCAAAGAAATACACAATTCGTACAAGCTAAGGACACTGTAACATAACTACTAATTTTAAAGCACTTCTTTAGCATTAGGCTGAATATAAAAACCATAATTTTAAGTAGTTCCAAATCTTATACCAACCTCTTTTTAACAAATAGATTTGACAATCGACGATCGAAATGGAGATACGACTACTTTGCTAGTCTCATTTAAAGGAGAACAGGACAACGAAGCTCACACTTTCAGCGCT
>JAVCKV010027641.1:0-24607 GCA_032274145.1 Herpochondria borealis | reverse complement strand
CTCGTAGCAAGCATGTCGTTGGGAGAGCTTCGGCGTAGGTGGGCAAGGTAATAGCCAGCCAAGTCGCGACGATCCTCTAATGGGGAATCAACGATGGCCTGAATGTCAAAGGGCAAGTTCCCAGAGAGTAGCATATGCATGTCAACGCTTCCATTCAAGCTACGAGCTTCAGGACGAGGATCTTCATTCACCATCAATGGACGCACTAGCCTTGTCATGGTTCCGGTTGCCATATTTACGCGACGCAAAGCCAATCCTTGGCCTTGTTCGCTGAGTCGAGCTCCACGGTCCTGCACAACAGAAGAGTCGTCATCTTCATCATATTCATCATATTCATCTTCATCATCAGATGGTACCAAACCAAAACACAATGGCTGAGCCATTTCTTGTAGCATCCCAAGGCTGTCAGATTGCATAGCAGTAAAATTTTCGGTAGCTTCTGTAAGCTCCAGTTCAGCTATTTCAGCAAGACGTGCAGCTTGACGTTCCTCGGCCTCAGTGAGCTCTGCCTGAGGTTCCTCGACAACACCAGCAGCAGAACCGGGATCGATGGGACCTTGCTCCGGTTCCTCGTTGGTAGCAATGGGCTCTGCCTGAGGTTGTGACAAAGTAGCAGCCTCGTTGACAGCGACATCAGCGACGGCAGCAGCAGCGGCGACAGCAGTGGGCTCTTGTTGGGGAGATTCTTCCGCTTCCGTTGTCGACATCTTGTTGTTGTTGTTGTTGTTGTTGTTGTTGTTGTGAGCGTGTTGCTTTTACTAATAGTGGTTGTATGCTTCGATCTTCTCGCTCGATCTTCGCTGGCAGCATTCCGGATGAACCGTAGAAGGAGAGAGAGGAGTGAGTGAGTGAGTGAGTGAGTGAGTGAGTGAGCCAGTGAGTGAGAGAAGAAAGAAAGTAAGAGATAGACGCCATGAGGAAGATCGTGGTCTGAGAGCGACGGCTCTTACCTTTGAATGAAATGAAAACGGCCTTACAACAACAATAACAAAGTATAAAGAGGCAATAATGACTATTTATGAGCTCGAAATAGCTCAGCAAACTGTGTGTTTCGAAGGCAGCAGCCGGCCCGACGGTCGTGGACGATTGATTCGATTCGTCAACCGTTAGCTAATTTATCAATGTCGAAACATTACGAGCGGGCCGTTAACGGAGTCGAGTCACTTCAGACGGTTTATCCCCTTAGCAGGGTTTTGGGGTTAGGGATAGTTTCGTCATTCATGCAAACAAATGAGAGGGTCGCCGCAAAAACCTGCACGCCTCCTCCAGTCCAACAATAATGGGCAACAGAGTTGTCTATGAATGGTTGGGAAACATTATTGTCTTTTTTCGTTGTTTGATTGGTATTTTTAGCTACTGTTACCTTTACTTCGTCTACTAGCTAGTTGTAGCTTGCTGCAGCAACGTGTCCGTTCCAGTACTATTCGTACTATTGGTTCGGTCAGTTTGGTCAGTGCTATTAATTGTCGCGGGAAGACCGTTGTAGATGAACGCGACCTTAATGTGGAGACACCCATAGCCGCAAGCGTTTAGAACGAAGTACACCAAGAACTGAAGGACCTCAAAAGCCACTTTTGCCGCTTTCAACGCCAAGGATGCCATGCCACACATAGTCAGTACTGAGAGCGAGTCGATTCCCGAGTCTTGCAGCATAGACAATATGTAAGAGATTGCCTGAGCCAACTCAGCATGAAAATTCCTCAACATTCCATCAAGTTGCAGCCACTTCACATGGATGAAAGAAGCCGCAGAAGTAGGAGCTTTCGTCAAGAGCTTCAGAAATGCTATTAGTTGGCTGCGCATTGCTTTGACGAGGAAGGTCGTATTGTCCAGAACGAAGCCCCACAACCAGTTACCATAGCTACAGACCGCAACGATATGCCTATGCCTTCCAAGCTCAACGAAACGCTCTTTCGCTTCAAGCCATTTGGCATGTGTATACGTCAGCAGTCTACTAGTGTATGTCGACTGGGTGCCCACCTGTAGCTTTCTGACCTCTAGAAGAAGCATCTGGTTCATCCTGTGGGCCTCCTGTAACTGCCACTCAACGTTTGTATGGCGTGCGACAGCTGCCTGCTCAATCACCCCGTTGGCCTCCTCGTCTAGATCAACCTTTTCATGGTCTCTCGAAACCGAAGCAGTAGTCGTATCGCGCGTGGCATCAGAGGCTTCGCCCTTACCAGTAGGCATTTGAGTGTCACTTACTAGTAGGACCTGCTCAGCTTTGGAAACTGTGGAAGTATCCATGGGAGTGGTGTCTTCTGTGGGAGTTCCAGCTGCTGTGGGAGTTTCCATGGGAGTGGTGTCTTCTGTTGCTGATGCCATGGGAGATGCGGCAGCAGTGGGAGTTCCCATGGGAGTGGTGTCTTCTGTGGGAGTTTCCATGGAAGTGGAGTCATCTGTGGAAGTATCCATAGAAGCAACAGTATTGCTCACTAGATGTTGTATCGAAGACGCCATATGAAAGGCTTCAGGCTCATAGGAAATCTTGAACGTAGAACTTCCGTTATGATATTGGCTTCTGTTGGGGCCCATGTTGGCTTTCAAAAATGGACCGCCTTCTTTTTCAACAGAGGCAAACGTCCTCGACGCCCAAAGAAGAAGAAGAAGAAGAAGGGAATTGATGGAGGATTTCGTGATTGTGATCATCATCGTATCGGTGAATCTAGTATCAGGTATTGTAAAGATTGTTGAGGCAGAGAGTTGTGAGTTTGTGAGTTAGCAATTAGCGGCGACCCAAATGCAGGAGGATCGCCTCCGCCAAAATCGGACGGGCCAAGTTGGACCCGCCAACTGCCTTGTAAGTATCTGGAAGGGCCAAGTTGGACTTACCAACTGCTTCGTAAGTACCAAGAAGGGATTCCTAAGCAGTGCCGAAGTGAAACGTTCCCACATACATATACATGTACATCATCCAAAGTCAGGTTTTGTCGCAAATTGTGAGCAGATCTTCCATGTCACTTCGTCACTTTTCCAGATCAAACTGCTCGAACTAGGTGCGGACGGGGATGACGTATCACGGCGAGCAAGATCTCTGAAGTACATGTACCGGTACACATGTACCTTATGATTGATTATAGTTAGTTGTACTCGAGTACTAGCATAGCTACTAGCTATAGTATAGGTGATAGCTGTCAGTGTAATACGTAGGTGCACGTGGGAAAAAGTCACTCCCACGCGAGAATTCACATGAAGAATGCGTAATACTGTAGGTTCCAGGGAAATAGAAGTGCTACTAACTATCTAATAGCTTGCGGCACACCGTACGATTTCTCTAGCTAGGTCGATGGCTTAGTAGTAGTTTTTAGTTAGTTAGTAATATTATGTATGTAGTCAGGCGCTGCTGTACGATGACAATTAAGTATACATTGTTAATCGTCTATACCATATATATATTACCGCTCGTAGAGGAAAGTGCTCTCTGCCTCCGTGCCCAGCTTCTTACAGAGGAGCATTTCAATGAAGCATTCCATGTGTTCCTTGACAAATAGGTAGAGCTTCCCATCAGTGGCAATGAGCGCGCCATCTAACTCCATGGCAACGCGCCGCACATCAATGATGGTGACCATTGCTAGTGCTCTTTTTCCTTGAGATTCGGGCGTAGCTGACATGGCCTTGGCTGACAACAGCATCTGGGTGTACCCAACTAGTTTCTTTGCTCCAGAGCTAAGGGTGGGATTGTTGGCACTTCTCAGCAAGTCGATAGCATCAATCTGCTTCTTACCCCATGCATGGGAAATGGGAACGTCAGTAATGTCATCTCGATCTCCAAAGGCAGGGAGACGGGTTGTCACGCTGTGACTCTTCTGCACTGCCTGCTCCAAGAAGGCTGCGTACAGGTTGTCATGTATGCTAAGGTTTTTGGCGTTTGAGCTTGCCATGTGTGCGTTTGTCTCTTGGGCTCGAAAAAGGCTCAGCTGTGTTTGGGTGGAAAAGTTGTGGGATCAAGCGTGGCAATACTGCTATAATAGCTGTGTATAATAGGGGCGAGGTGGTGTGAGTGTGGGTGGGTGCATTGGTTGTTTGGTTGCAATACAAATACATCGACATCGCCAACGCAAATCGCCGTGGGGTTTTCAAGGGATCGCCGTCGAGATAGAACGATCAACCAAGGGGCAGTCGGTCCAATTGGACCCGACGAGTTACAAACACATACCAGCGGACGGCTCAGTATCTCCCGCTTCAGCAAAATCCTTCTTTTTCAACGAAATGTCTTCCACAACCAGCTCGACCAGAATTGGGCGCTTGTCCATGATATCCAACATGGCAACTGTTTGGATCGGGCACATGGCTGCCCTTTACATCAAGCTGTACAAAATCAAGTGGTACTTGGCCTTGCTTTGGGGGGGCTATCCAGTTGAACCTGACCCTGATGAAACTAAACTCCCCTCAGCGTTCCACAACCACGAAGAGTTCAAGGCGTACTTCCTTCCGAAGGTGGATGGGATGCGAACTTTGTTGTGCCTCTATACCACAGATCCTGGGGGGCTCCAGGCTGCACCTGGGCCAATGTTCCATCGACCAGTTAAAGGAGTGATAGATGAAGCCGTCCCAGAGCATTTCTTCAAAAGCTTTCTACATGTTGATTTTGTGAAAAAAGATGGGAAAATCATACCCAATCCCGACACTATGGTTTCTGTCAAGTCAGCAATTGAGAGGATCCTGGATGTTTGTGAGCCCAGACTGAACGAGCAGATTATCTTTGTCGATTGCTTGAAAAAGCGTCTGAAAGGCGCCAACGACCACGAGAAGCTGGCGACTCAAGCGGCCCAGCCAAGAGTACTTAAAGCAACCAACTGGATTCTTCAAAAGAGGACAGCTGTCCAAAACTTTACAGCAGACGGCGGTAAGACCAATGGAGAGTTCACCCTGGGCTCAACCAATGATCTTCTTACTGCGATGAAGGAAGAAGGAGTCACGTCGAATGACGTCCTTATCGATTGTGGTGCGGCTTATGGATTCTTCTTGTGGTTCGCAACACAAATAATCCAGTGCAAAGGCTTCGGAATCGAAATCGAAAAAGAACGCAGCAGGATCGCTGCCGAACAAGCCTTGGGTATAATGAAAGACAGCTATGCCGACGAGTTGCTTTATCACAGTGAAGTTGGGCACTTCTCGAGTGATCTAAATGCCATCACGCACATACCCTTCGGGACGGCAGGCTATGTTTTCGATTCAGTCTTTGATGATGACACGGCGCTTCATACATATGATATCTTGGCAAAGAACCCCTACCTATGGATGATTATCACCTCAAGGGCACGACGTAGTCTTCGGCTCGCCAATAGGCTGAGCAACCTTGGGTTCTGGTTTTCGCGATCAGTGCAGTGCAAAATGACCATCAGCGGAGAGGTTCATACTATGTACATTTACAAAAGAGAAGCACCTACCGGTAGCAAGGTACCCCGCGCCCTTTACCAGCACAACTGGACCGTAGTGGACATGGCTTTACGGAAAGCGATGGAAACAATGATTTTCTCAGATAGTGGCACAAGGGTTCGCGCATACGAAGACCTGCTGGAAGAAATAAATTCCATCCAGCTTGAAATCAAGCGTCGCCGCAAAACATACGAAAGGAGCAATGACATCGAAGCTAGCAGCCCTGCCTCATGTCTTCGTCGAAGCAACTTTGCTTGCTTTGGAAACTGTCGTCAATGCGAAACACATTTTTGGCATGATCCACATGCCGTCAATGAGTTGCCCAGCAGTATCCATGGGAACGGTATATTTGCTGCCAAAGATATCCATCCCAACAGCTTCGTTCTGCCAGTGGAAGGCAAACGAGTGACGACGTTTCCCAAGACAGCAGCTGATATCAAGCGCACCGTGAAGCTAGCATATCGTGCTACCGGAGGAGGCTTTCTAGTTACAGAGGATCAACCCGGACGATCTCTCACAGTTAATCATGTTTGTGCAAATCAAAACTGCGAGGTGATTTGTTGGAGCGACCACTCTGGTGCAGAGCGCTTTTCAGTCCTGGCCGTGAAGCTTATCTCGAAGGGCCAGGAGCTCACGATCAACTACGGATATAGCCTTCAAGAGGAGGGATTCGGGTACTGCATGTGTCCTACCTGCAACCTAGCTGGGAGCAACACAACTCTGATAGCCTGCATGAAGTACTGCGACGCCGGCAACAGAAACATTGACGATCTCGTGGCTACAAAGAGTTGGAAGGCCATGGATGGGCGAGATCTCTATAGGATTTTGAAAATGGAGGAACAGAATCCCGACATGACGATCTTCACAACTAACAACAACCAACATGGTGCCAGTGCCCGTATGGATCGACACTTTCTCAGTGACTTCAGGTCTAGCAAATGGCTTCAAGATTTGGAGATGTTCTTGGATAGATTGGGGCACAACCCAGAAGGATTCTTCCAGGTTTGCATCTGGGATGACATGTACACTCCCACAGGTTACAATAGCCACTCGATGGGAGCGTTATTGTACAAAAGTCACATCCCTGGCTTGGCCAGATTCTTGAGCACAAACGGGTCGCTACTGCTGCCTTGTAACGAAGATGTGGTGCTACAATTGGCAAAGCACGAAGGAGCTTGGAAGAAGTACTACAAAGTTGAATTCGTCAGCAAGCATGATCAGCTAGACAACCCTCTGTGTAAAGGGACCTATTCACTGCCTCGAAAAGCTCTGTTCGGTAAAGAGGCTGCGAGTTCTACAAGCAACTCGATCGACTTGCCTACTGCTAAAAATATCCGTGGAGTCTGTGGTGATGATTGCAATTTGATTCGGAGGCTCAGTCAAATGTCTTCTCTGGAAATACGAAACGTTCGTTACTTGCGCCTGGTAAAGAGAGTCGAGATCGTTTGAGCCCAAAGATCATACCTAAACCATTTAAAAATTCTAGAGCACCATTTATTTTGTGTGCCCCACTATAAAACCCGTATCTTGCACAGTGTCTGTGCATGAGCGCCTTTTGCCACAACACGTGTACATGTATATACCTACCGGTATAATAGCTAGATTATTTACCTTTCCAAAGCACATAAAGAGCGCCTGGGTTGTTGCGGACTGCCATCCATTGAATGTTCTCTGTCATTTCAATGTGTTTCTTTAGCTCCTTCCGCAATCTGCTTTCGCATTTACCTTGATGATCTGCATGCCGGCCCTGTCCTGTGATAGCTGTGACCTGCTTCACCGCCGGTAGAATGGGCAAGACATACTCATCAAACATGATTTTCATGTCAGCAACATGAAGACCGTGATAGTCTACCACAATGCTCCCAGTGTGCTCCTGTTCCGCTCCCATCACACCCACATTATTGAGCTGTTTATAGATAGAGTCTCGGGCTTTCTTCCTGGCCTGGGCAAGATTAAACCTGACGGAATGAATCTCGTTGCCCAAAGTGATTAGAGCATCAGGCTCAAAGGCCCTGTGACGTTCCTTCAGCAACTCGCCCAGCCGGATCTGCAAGGTCTTAACTGGAAGCTGGGCTGTCAAATATATATCGTTCTTCTCCTTAGAGCTCAGGTTGCCCTCTTGCCTGCGGAACAAAAGCTTGAACTTGGCTCCTGCATCTAGCATATCTTCCAAAGCT
Source organism: Herpochondria borealis (assembly GCA_032274145.1). Taxonomy (NCBI): domain Eukaryota; phylum Rhodophyta; class Florideophyceae; order Ceramiales; family Ceramiaceae; genus Herpochondria; species Herpochondria borealis. Next base: position 17,051 of record JAVCKV010027641.1, on the reverse strand, counting down.
CCTTTGACAGCCTCAACGCAGAAGTTCTTACTCCACAACAGTTGTTGGGCCACTCCAAGACTGTCATTTGGAAACATTTGAGTAACCATCGTGACAAGATCTTTGTGCTGTTGAAGGATTGGAAGAGCCAAGTCCTCGACGAAAAGGGGTTTGAATGATTGGCGGCAATCAGGGCAAGCCAAAGCAATCTTAGATCCAGGCTCATCTGACGTCTTCTTCAACCCACAGAAGCATCCAACGCACATTGCATGAACACATGGTGAACGAACGCATGGTAGACGAACACAAAGAGTGTCGAATAGCACGATGCCGAACTCTTCAAGGCAAATAGAGCATACTTTATTAGGAGGCAATGCCGCTCCTAACACCAGCACGGACTCCGCGTGAGGCCCATCAATGACGGGAGGCCCATCGGGATCAACGATGTGATCAAAAGGCTCTCCAGGGAGCTCCTCATCAGGGAGCGCCTCAGGGAGCTCCTCGGCAAGCTCTTCAGCGGACTCCGCGGGAGGCTCATCAATGACGGGAGGCCCATCGGAATCAACGATGTGAGGGAGCTCCTCATCAGGGAGCGCCTCAGGGAGTTCCATTTCGTCTGTGACCCAAGCAGCAATGGGCTCGCTGGGAGGTGGCTTAGGCTGTTCATCGGCAAGGAGCTGTTCAATCGGGGTCAGTGGAATCTGCTCATTGAGGGTTTTAATCATAATCAACTCGTCGTCCTTTTTGAGTGGGACACCAAGGCTCGTCAATGCACCCTTAGCGGCAGCCCAACACTCAGCCCATGTACACATGTCCTTCCATCCTTCCTTAATAGTAATCGGTGTCATGCCCTGGCAGATTACCGAAACTTCATCCACAAGCTTTTTGAAGATGGCGATTCTGCTCCCCTTTCCCAATGGTAAAATGTACTGTTTGAGAAGCACCTCGCAGTCGATATCACTCTGGGTGGCTACCAATAGCATATGCAAGTAAGCATGGGGGATATACTGGAGAATAGACTCATCCTTTAAATCGTGAAAAAAAAGCACGGTACGTAGATGGAAAATCATGTTATGCTTCTTCACAAAGAACTCTTGTATCATACCATCCATGAAGGAAGGGGAAGGCGGAATAAATGATCCTGGGTTTACAATAATAGCTATACTAATAGTTTGGCTGATCGGCTGCTGCTTGGTCTTCTTCTTGCCGCCTCTCTTTTTCTTGAGTTTTCGAGTCTTCTTAGGCGCCATGGTGATATGGATGTGGGAGCTTGGGGTGACTAGTTTTAGTTTTGTCAGAGTTGTGAGCCTAGGCATGCAGTCAGTCGAGTTGTGTTTTCGAAAACGTGCGGCGAGATTCGTGTTTCTCAGGCCAGGTCTGTTTTGGAAGCCCGCGTGTCTCCCACGATGAAGCACATTAAAGCGCCTGCGATTCCGTTTGTTGGAGAGGTTTCGCTCATACTGTACAGCCGCATCGTAGTTAATTCAAAATTATTGTGAGAGGCATCGATCGTCCTATCCACCTGCGTGTTCACACCAAGCCAGCTAAGCTATGGGAGCTTAGTCTAGCTGGTCTCTGCGATTTTGCCGTTTTTAGACCCCCGTTTTATTTTAATTTGCTGTTTTCGGTTTGATCTGCCGTTTTGGGCCGATCTGCCGCTTTCAATCCAAAAGACCCAAAACGGCAGGTCGGATCAACTAGAAGTTGGATTGAGTCCCGTAGGTTGTGCCTTTTCGTCCAATCTGTCATTTGGAGCTTTTGTGTTTCCAGATACGAAAACGGCAAAATCGCGGAGGCTCCAGCTGATACTGAACCAAGGGGCTGAACTAGCTACTAACAAATAAATGAACTTTAGAGTACGAATTTACTATCGAGCTATCTTTCTGTTGTGGTTGTTGTTGTCACAGTTTCTATGTGGTCGTTTGGTCGCCGTGAGGTCCTAATCGGATTGATGCGTCTTCTCAATCAACATCATACGTCTCAGTCGGGAGCGGGAGTAGGTGGAAGAACACGCAGAAAACAGCATGGTTCACCTCGTCGTCTTCTTGGTGCTTTACAAAAGTATTGCTTGCCGCAACCTGTCCACCGGCCTCTTTGACCACAGGCCAAGCCTCCTGGTAGACTGGTGATGTGACCGGGTCCAAAAAGTGCTCGAGTAACTTGCATCCCAGTATCTGAAGACTCTTATTGAGAAGGTGGTTCTTCATGGCTCTGACAATCATTACCACGATCTTCCTGTGAAGCACAAATGCAAGGTGGGCGCCACAGCAATATTTTTGTATCATATGCAAAGAACGGAGGCCGTCAATCTGGCTGCCTGGGCATTCGTTGTTTTGCATATGTAATGAAATCAAAACGAGTGTGTCTATAAGTCCGTGACCACCCACAAAGGAACATACACACTCCGGAGATAATTGATACAAGCTCAAAATTTTGCACTTAACCATGGTTTCGGCAACGCGCAGCTCATGTTTCGTGCGGTCACTGCTCATCATCGCGCGTGGGAGCGGGACACCAAGAAGCTTCAGTGCTGTTTCAGCTGCCAACCAGCAATAATCCCAAATATCATGACGCTGCCACGGTGGCAATGTACCAGTAAATGTACCATATCGAATCCTATGTATGAATTCAGAGAGTATCTTGACAATCCGCGTAGTCGCCGAGGTCAGGTATTTGTAACGAAATGAAGCCATTAGCATATCATTTTCCATTAATACATATGCCATCATCGACCAAGCATATGGGAGATACGGGTCCAGGTCGTGATCTATCTCTTTTCCCAACAGAGCTACCAAATGTTGAGTCCAAGGTGTTTCGAAGAACCCGGCCCCAATGGCTATGACATAAAGAGAGATGGGGGCACGCATCCTATTCAGTTGCCCATACTGTGTTCCTTGCTGGGCTTGAATGGCAAGCGCCAATTCAAATTCGTGGGGCATATCAGCCGGTACTGCAATCCCCCATTTAGACGGTGTTGACTGTGCTGACTTCTTCTTCTTGTCTCTTGACATAATCTCCTCCGCCACAACTTGTTCTGATAGAAAGGGATCAGGAGGTGCCTGGGGTGGCCGTGGTGTTGACTGTGTTGACTTCTTGTTCTTGTTTTTGCGGCCTTTGTTTTTGTTCTTCTTCTTCTTCATCATCATCACCATGACGAGCCTTTGTGGTGGCAACTGTGCTTTTACACTGGTGGCAACTGTGCTCTTACACTTGTTGGCACTGGTGGCAACTGTGCTCTTACCCTTGTTGGCCGGGGGGGGGGCGAAGTATTTCCTGCGCGCGGGGCAGGGCGTTAACAGAAAAAGCACATGGCTAAAATACCTGCCTTGGCAGTCCAGTGTACTCTCAAAAACCAATGGGCGATTGTATTATGCATCGTTCATTTTCAAGTGAACCCATAATCTGCAGAAAAGCACTTACAGCAAGCGCAGTGATGAAACCCTCCACGAAAAAACTGGCCATGCAGCTGGGAAAAGCTCGAGCCTGCTTTGTGTCTCTGCGCGATAAGTCAAACCTGTCTGTAGCTGATGCAAAAGCTTTTCAAGCAGCAAAGCTCTACCTCGCTGAGGAAGACGAATTGACCTCAACCAAGCACGAATCTCTCAACAGCAAGCCCAAGGTGAAGACTCCAAAGGACGAGAACCCTCCTAGCAAGAAGCCTCCTACCGACGAAGCTGCGACATCCACACCGGATAATGTGGGAGAGAATCCTTCTGCCGCAGCTACCAAGGAAGAAGGGTCACTGAAACCTCCTACCGACGAAGCTGCGACATCCACACCGGATCTTCCTGCCAACGTTAATAGTCGTGACAAATACCCTATGCCCTCTACTTTGAATCCAGGTTCTTGGAAGTCTGTGCACTCTTTTGTTATTCCTGTAGGGAAAATCCTGTTCTTCATGGTGCCCTTGATAGGATGCTTTATCGGATTTCTAGTCTTCGTTGTGACGACATTTCCATAATCAATAAAAAAATAGTTTGAGATCATTTCATTTGCCCATTAATTGACTGGTGGAAAGCCACACTCCTCTTACATAAAACTACCTAGCTAGCTAGTAGTACAACTTCCAGCTCCAATCATCCTCCCCCCCCCCCTTCAAATTGAGCTGCCTACCAACGCAGCAACAGCCAATCCACCTTTTGCCATCCGCCATCCGCCGCCAGATGGTGGGTCTAGCTAGAATTTGCGCATACCCCTCATCAACTAACTAGCTAGTTTACAGATTACCGAAACGCCGTCAACTTACTGTAGCTACTACTGGCTAGCTAGTAGCTTTGGGTCTTTACGTCGCCGTCAACTACTGTACCGGTACAGTACCGTATTACCTTTGGGCTTTGGGTCTTTCTGAATTTTATCAGTACTAGTACTTAGTATGTCTGGCTGTCTGTTGTGCCAGGAGTGGTATCAAAAATATATAAGGGGCATTGGTTAGAAGATCTTGGGGTTGAAAAGATGCAGTACTGTAGATTTGTTGAGGGCTTCCATGCGCCTGCGCTGCTTCTATTTCTATTAGTATGTCTGTCAGGATTGGTGCCGAGAGTGGTACTAGTATTGGGAAGATATCTGAGGCATTGATAAGAAAAAAGTAAAAGAGATGTAGGAAAGTAATGGAAAAGACACTCACTTTATTTATTTTGTTGAGGGATTCGATTCGATTCCACCAGCGGTGCGACTAGTTTTATTCGTTGTAGGTGATTGTCCAGATTCAATAATACAAGTCCTCATTAACCACTTTCTGCCTTTTTTTCCTTCATGTTGTTGAGGCATCCAGAAACATGGTGTCGGCCGATTACGCCCACGCATCCTCGCTCTCTGCCGCATCATCTCTGCTTTTGAAGCTAAACAGATCTTTCATTAATACTTTTCTCGCCAATGTCTCTTCCTCGCGTGTCAGCCTAGCAGTAGTTCCTTTGCCTAAGGCACTCTTGGCATTTTGGAGCTGATGCATTTTTTCTTCAACGGTTCCCTTCATCAGAAACCGGTATACGCGGACAGATCTAGTCTGACCGATCCGGTGGACACGATTGTACGCCTGCTTCTCTGTCTCTGCGTTCCACCACGGATCCATGATGAATACGACATTTGCCCTGGTGAGATTGATGCCTTCGCTAGCTGCTTTTAATGAGCATAGGATGAAACGGCTGCTACCACTGTTCAATGATTTTATAGCTTCCGATCTCTGACGCGTGGTCATTGCTCCATCAATTCGTGTGTTTGAGTGTCCAGCAGCGTCAAGGGCATCTCCGATAATGCTGAGGACAGTAGTCCACTGGCTGAAGATAACGCCTTTTTCCTCCTGGCCCATTTGAGCGATCGCGTTTAGAAGAGCCAGAACCTTCGGGGATTCCTGGCCATCGTGTAACTTTGAAGGGCTTGTTGAGGGATCCCCGGACCGAAGGACGGCATTTAGCAAGAAAAGGCCCTCCGCCGGAGAGAGCTTGTAGCCTGAAATGGATTCAAGGATGAACTTCGCTCGGTTGTACTGATGGACTACTAAATACCCACTGTTACAGCTCATTCGTAAACGTAAGGCCAGAGTCCATCCTAGGTTTCCTGCACCCTTCTCGTCGCAGCACACCTCCAGGAGAGTTCGGCCAAGTTTGTTGAGAACGGCATACGTGTCCTTGTGCAAACCATCTGGAAATTCCACGGCCTTCTCAAGGATGCTGATACACACAATACCACTGGCCACATTCAGCGTGTTCTTGGTGCGACGGATACTTCCGTAGGCTAAGGCACCTCGGATCCTTGAAAGGCCCACTCGCTCCAAGCGAAAAATGGGGTCAGCAATCTTCTCTTTAAAAACATTCCACTCGGTCCAAGGGCGTATTCCCGCAAAAGCCATCAGAGCAAACAGGTCATCTGGTCTGTTGACCATCGGTGTGCCAGTTAATGCCAAACGATAGTCAGAGTTCTCGGCTACTGTCATCACTGCTTTGAACTTCTTCGTCCGTCGGTTACGAATGTGTTGCGCTTCGTCAATAACGATCCGGTGGAACTTGATAAGTTGGATTCCTCCATTTTTAGCGCCAAACTCGCGCGCCACTATGTCATAGGAAGCAATAAGTATATCAATCTTACCGCTGCTGACCTCTTGGAGGATTCTCGATCGCTTCCGTGGTTCCCCGGCATATTCCTGGACAGTGAATGTACCTGGTTCAAAAAATGTGTCAACTTGATCCATCCAATTGCTGATGACGGACTTGGGACAAACGATTAAGCTGCAAATGCGCGTGCATCTTGGTGGGTTCAAAAGAAAAAGCGAAAGAGTTTGGAGAGTTTCTGGATTGGTAAAAGTAGTTAGTGATGATAGCAATATGGACTGTGATCTGAAAAGTTAAGACTTACTCCCAAGCCCCATGTCTGAGGATAGAATCCAACAAATGTGAGTGAAGGTCGCAGCTTTTTGGTCAGTATAAAATGCGGGACTTACCATCCGCTAGGATAGTGCCTTTGATTGTGTCATAAGGCTGCAAGAGGCGCTTACGAGTTACCCGATCATAGTAGGCCGTTGCTCCATTTTTCAAACAGCGAGTGAAAAAAAAAGGATTTTGACGAGGACAAAGCTCGCGGTGAAGAAGGATGCGGATGCCATTCTTCTGGTGCTCGTGGAAGTCAGTATTGACCTTGGCTGCAAAGGGCCGATCGAAGGCTGGGATATCCCGTAGCGACAGTTCCATCTCTGCATCGAAAAGCTCTTCCATTAGGTTTTGTGCCTCAAGTGGATCCTCCAAAGTTTGATCCTGCTGACTTATCCATTCCATCTGGTCTATCATCATCTTCACGTGTTGTCTGCTGATCAATATGTTTCCTGTAGATTTTATCGACTACGAAGCCAAATCAATTGTTGTGGTGAGCGTACATGTACTAGTATTTAGCGAGAGCTCAGAATTATTTCAACTTCGAAAGAAGTTCAGGTTTTCTCCCAAATTGTGAGGACCATTGTGACTCGACTCGCTCAAAAGCCCGGTATCCACGAATGAACATAATGAAAAGGCGATCCCTTCAAAACTATCTCTCGCTCCATTCTGGCTCCATCCTGTTCATAAATCATATCCCGCATCACCCTGAGAACGGAGCCAAGACCAAAGACCATGACATTCGGAACCGCTTTCTTCAGCTTCATCGCGACCGTTCGGAGCATAATGGACAATATCGAAAACTGCGTCCTCGCCATGATACGGCTCTTCTTAAAGATCAAACTTGAAGGTGGTGGATTTAGCATGATGGATGAACAGCCTCTGGAGGTACGATATGCGATCTATTTTCCACTTTACCTTTTCTGTTAAAACTAACTCACACAAGTCGACCGATTATTTCTTATAGATCAAGTGGAGTAATACCCTAGTGATGCACCCTCTTTCTCACATGCTGACTGATGGAGATGCGCGTGATGGATCCGTCATGAGACAGTTAGGGTATTCTAGGAGGAGAGGAGATCATGAAGCCGTTAATTCACTTGTATTGGCTGACAGTGGCTACGGTGATCACTCGCCCATGAGCTACACTGGCGGACCCGTCTTAAGACAGTCAAGGTATTACATAACCAGGATCACGAGAAGAAGAAGACATGAGACAGTCAACGTACGCGTCCGGGCCGACGGAGATGAGCGTGCAGTGGCGGATAGTGGCTACGGTGATCACCCACCCATGGGGTATTACATTGGTGGAGCCATCATGAGATATTCAATGCATGGCAGGAACAGGTACACGCGAAGAAGGCATGAGTTAGTCAATGCTCGCATCAAGCTGATGAGCACGAGCAACGCGACGGCTCGTTACACTGCACATCATGGAAGTCCAAGCAACTGAAGAGCGCGAGGTGCAGCAGATTTAGTACAATGATTGGGTGGATAATGAAGCGATCCACAATGTTTAAGGATAGTAGGAATACGTAATAGTAAATGTATCTTTGCTTTGGAAGGGGGTCAGCGACTTAGGGCTCAATACAGCCGGAGAAAAATGAGGTATGCACCTCGGGGGTTGAAACCCTAGTGTAGTCCCGAGTGGATGGAGCTTGTGCGCTTCCGGACTGAGTCAGGAAGAGCTCGCAACGTGGAAGAAAGCGGCGTATCCGCGCCATCAAGTGGGATCGATTTTTAGTATAGTATGCGAGTCGAGTCTCAGTCGAGTCGTTATCCAATTAGGGCATCGGCGCAGGGCCGTGGACATAAAGATATACAATGATCAATGATGTATGAGGGGAAACGATATTCCGAGCGTGTAACATCAGTTGGAGAAGCTACGGGCAGTAGCAATCGTGTAACTGGTGGAGAGGGTATTGGATTGCGCGAGTAGACGAGAGGGATGCAAAGTTCATAATTAGAAATTTGATCAACAATCGAAAGGAAGAAAGTAATAGTTTAAGTAAGTAAGAAGAGATAACGATGGTCCTTTGACAACATGTATATGCTAACACTTGGGTCTGCACTGTTGTGGTACTGCAGGCAAGATGGTGTCTATTGAAGAAGCTAAAGCGATCGTCGTGTACAAGGCGACGCCAATATTGCAAGTGTTGGCACTCGATAAACCGGCAATGGTTGTCAAGGTCTCGACCGTGGAGCAGAAGCTCATTGTCGCTGAGACTGAGCTCAAGCGGTACAAACTCAAGTATGCTATCCTTGAGAAGAGCAAGAATCGTGGCAGCAAGGTGTTGCGTACTGTTCGTCTAAACAGGGATCTCTTGAAGCGCTTCGCCTCGAAGTATGAGTCGGGTCTTCGTAAAAAAATCGAAGGGCTCAACGGCGAGTTGGATGCTATGGAAGCAAAGCTAGAGGAGAGTACTTTTGACTTGCAAAATGCTGACTGTGTGCTCCATCATGCGATGGAAGCTCTTTTCAAGATGGCTTCTCGTCGGGAGTTTGCTCATCTTGCTGTGTATGCGTTGGCTCGGGGTGAGCTTATTGAGGACGAGGCGCGCCCCGAGCTTGGGTTGCACGCTGATATGAGTCACTCCATTGCGGAGCGCTTCTTAATGGTAGAATCGCAAGACGCCGATGATCGGTTCGAATCGTTGGAGGAACGTTATCAGGCTTATAAGGAGGAGTTCGAAGACGAACGGGAGCTTCAGGGAATGAAGCCTGCAACTGATACAGAGTTGCATGACTTCATGTTCCGTCGGTGTGGTTTAATTGAATAAACCGGATGACAAGAAGAGGAAAAGAGGTAGGAATGGCCCGAGGAAGGAGCAATGAGAGAATAGTACAGCGTCATGTAACGGGACGGCAAGGCAATCTCATAGTAACACATAGTATTAAATTATAATAGCTGATATGAAAGAGCAAATAACTAGATACTGTATTGTGATGCAGTAGTGCCGTTAAACCATTAATCTAGTACGCGTGTGGTCCCAGGAGACCGTATCTTAAATAAAAGGGAAAGATTGACGCGATCAAAACGTAGATCTAGGCTATGAAGTGGGAGTAAATGAAGCCCTTGGATGGAGGACCGTACGTACATGTACAGGCACCAACTTGAAGGGAATGGCACGACCACTTTTGTAGATTCTTCTTGTGTTTCTTGGGCTTGAGTTTAAAAAGAATCGAACAGTAATCGACTTCAGTGGCGTCAAAAGGATTCGGGACTTTGATGATAGACGTTAAAAGTTAGCGATCCCTTGAAAAGCTAGAAGCGAAGTAGTGTTGCGGAACTCTCATTTTCTGACTGCCTTCGCTTGAGATATGCTGCACGAAACAGCAAGCAACCCCAACACCATGCAGTCCAATTATAGTCTCCACAATGACTTGAGAGCTCTCCTTGGCGGAGATCTCCCTCACCGGATGGTCATCAATTTTATAAAATCGTTGATCGCCTTAGACACACCTGAAGAAGCTATAGTTGAAGAGTATACAGAAGGTGGCAAAAGTGGTATAATTGAGGCAAGGCTGTGCATTGACGGACAGTATAGCTGTGAATACACGGGCACCATATACATGGTGCACGATCCAAGTTGCAACGTTGCATTGGCTGCCTGCTTGCAGGAGCTGTCGAGAAATGCGGCGGCTGGTGAAAGGGCGAGAGCCTTTGCTAGAAGCTTTGAGAGCCTTGCTGTCTCCGACGATGATTACGTCGTTTTGTACTAGCTAGTACAGCGGCAAGAATACATGACGATGACATGGAAGACGACGCAGAAGCACAATCATCAGATAGCATTGGCCTTTGTTTGTTCAAGTTTGCTCGTAAACTAAATTCCATTAAAACTACCTCTTGTTTTCTCGCACTCAAGCATCAACTGTAGTAAACGCCACTCATTTTCGTCAGCAGAGCTGCTTGATCGGCTGAAAACGCACTAGGTGACTGGTAAACGCACTCGGAAATGATATCTGGAACTATGACGCCACTTTTAGTACTGGCTACCTAGATGTAATGCGGAGAAGTCGAGATACATACATGCATATTTACGAACTCTTATGATTTTTTTTTACGTCGCGATTTCAAACTCCACACTCATAGCAAAGCTATTGACAAATTTTCTTTGAACCACCATGCATCTTCCTTGGATTTCAGCTGGGACGCTAGGAGTGCTTGAGGTCAATAATCTTGAACCTTTTACATGCCTCCTTAGTAGCACCACCCCGGAAGGCAAAGGTAGCGCGAAATGCCGCTGCGTCCGCCTCAGACATACCTTCTGAGCCAAACCGGGAGGCCTCCAATAGGGCGTTAGCTGTTTCCTGCAACATCAGTTCGTCAATCATGTCGTCGTCCGTGTCCATGTCCAAAATCTCACCTTCATCAAAACTGATTTCGTTCATCTCCAGGCCGCCCGTCTTAGGTTTGAAGAAGGCTGGGGTTTCGTTAGTGAGGGTCCGTATAGAATTCAGGTTCTCGTGGAACCAATCAAATCTCGTGTCCAAACCAAGGCGCTCTGCGTGACCTTTCAAAAAACTCTCGCTTTCACGCATTTCTGCCAAATCGGCTTTGTCCAAAAGAAATTCAAATAGCTGGTTGCGGAGCCACATCTCATAACAATGAAGTACCTTCTCGATAGCTTCTTTCGAGTGATTCTCCCGGATTTGATGTTCAAGACAACTTCGAAATTCTGCCCCAGATGCACCAAAAGAAGTGCCAAACAATTGTGTATGCCAGTTTTCGGGCAAGTATTCGGTCTGGTTTGCCACAAAGAACTCCACCAGTTCCAAAACATTGGCAACGTGAGAATGACAGCCTTGAAGTACGAAGTCCGTTATATAACGAGCAAGAATCAATTCAAAGGTTTTCCTGCTTTTGGCGTTGACAGTGTACTGCCTCATCAGCACCACCAGATAGCTCTTGTAATGAGCTTGTTTGATAGTCTTTTGGAAACAGTCAGCAATCTTCAATTTCGCAACACCTTCCTCCTGAAAGAAGTGAATATTGGCTACCATCTCTTCTGCTTCGGCGGGTTCCACTTTGTCGAGATAGGTTTTGTAGGCAGCTGCTACGTCACTTCTTACTGCCTTCCCAGCCCCAAACGACAGGCGCAGCGCGTCTCTGATTTCCTGCCCATCTGTGCTAGTAAATGTAGGTAAAAGCGAGACTGATCAACGAAGAAAACTAGTATCAGTTACATTCAACCGAGCTAATGTGACATGTTTTTGTGGTACTCACGTCTTTGTTCCTCAGCGATTTCGGATCGTTTCTTGGGCTTGGGCTTGGGCTTCGGCATGGGGTTACCGGTGGAGTTCTGGCGGATACGTCCTATAAACGTCAAGCCATGCAAGAGCACCTCTGTGGCCTGTCCTGAGCTATCGTAGCCCTTTTTGCAATAAGTGTAGACCTTACATTTAAGCGTTTCCTCCTCCTCCTCGTCACCGTCCTTCATGTCTACCACAAAATCAGTAAATTTGACACGGTGCGGCACCGGTGGGAGCTGGACCGCCGTTGAACCTCCTGCCCATTTTTGCATCAAGCCTAATACTTCTTCGCTGCATCCTTCGTCCCGCATGGCGTGACCCATGCCAAGAGCCATTTCACTGTGAACGTGGACATCTGCGGGCAAGGTGAAAAGAGCCGCGCCGCCATCCTCTTCGATTTCGCCCGTGATTTCATCGCAAGTCAAGGTGTCCAGCAGGCCAGAAACAAAGAACAATACCTTGTGCTCGGATTCTCCTTCCGGCTCGTGGTATGTGCCCATCGAAACGATTCCTCCCATAACTTTACGAGAATCAAAAAACGAGAGAGTATGCTCTATCGGCTGCATCATATCTGGAGCCAGAATAAAGGGAGAAAGTTTAGAGAGTGGCGGTGCACAGCTGCTGTTGCTGGTTTGAAAACTTACCTTCAGATACATTCTCCTCCTGGTTCGTGGTTGTTTTCGCGCTTGCTTTTGACGGTGATGATGTTGGTGATTTTTTCGCCATGATCGTCGTACTATTATTGGTCTCCGTCGTCGAATCCTTCAACACTGACGCCTTCTCTTCGACGGGAGGTAAAAAATCAACGACGTTTGGGGGTTTTGGCAAACCAAGCTGTTCACGAGTGTCAGAAAAGGTGCCAGCTCGAAGTTTTTTTTTCCAATAGTCCACAACGTCTTCTGTTTGCTTGCGTCTGGGTGAATTTGGGGTTCCAAACCTGTTCTGGTCCTTCCTGCAGAATTTAGAAAGAAGAGTGGTGCGACAAAGCACGGGTATTCCGCCGAGTTGGTCAATCGCGCTCAGTAGAATACGCTTTTCGTCTCTACTCAAAGGAGGTCCTTTGTCTCCTGATTTATTCGAGATCTTTTTCTGCCTCAAAAGTGATCCTCTTCCTCTTCCACCAGTGATGTCGTCAACGACTGCTCCTCTGTGATTTTGTGGGAAAGGTTGCATGGTGTTTTCTTGGATCTACTAGTATAAACTGTGAGAGGATCTCCAACTCACATGCGGTGCAGCTTAATTTTTGTTGGGCTCGCCACCAAGTTTTTGCGGGAAGATGCTTAAGCTGCGGTGAGCGCTTCCCAGTGGGCTTGCTGGAGGCATACCTATGTAAAAGGGAGGCATGCTCTATGCGTTCGGTTAAGGTGAAAATTGGATCGCTATTGGGTTTTCTCGAGAACAGAGTACTATAGGATATTAATTACATGAAACACTAGCGGTACATATTGAAGCAGATGTGTAAATCGATGATTAAGGGTCGATATTTGTTTGTTGGGGCTTCATAATTGATCGTCGAAATATAGTACTAGTAGTCCCTTAAGTTATTTAACTATTGTCTTTTTATAACGTTTCTTAACCGTCGGGTACATTAACAGACCTTTATCTAATCCACCCAAATGAGGTGCACCAAAGCATTCTAGAGTACTATTATCCTGATCAAATGGACTTAACACAGAGTCTCCCATAAAGTTCATGTCTTGAATGGTTGGTTAAGTCCAATTTTTATGGACTTAGAGTATTCTACACATTCGGTACTTTTTAGTGTTTCATTGTAATTAAGTGGGATTGCTACTAGTACTAGCTTTCTCGAGGAGAACAAAGTGGCGAGTATATTGGTCATCAAAGCTTTGGGGTTTTCCAAATATGTTTGGCGAATTGTGTCGCCTCAAGTTGTGTCACCGTTTGCTTTACTCGTTGGCATGAATTGACGAAGCCTGATTTTCATTTTCGCATACACAAATAATATCATGCCCGCTGCTGTTGATAACCGTAGAGTTGTTGGTGGTACCTGCTGGGCCAAGGCCGCTGCCGTTTCGACGAACGTCTACACCGCTGCCCTTGGTTCTACTTGGTTGGAAGGGAAAGTTCTCAAGGTAGAGTTGCGCAAAAAGTCCACCGGCCGTGGTGTTACCTGGGTGTGTGCTACGTTCAAGATTGGTGAGGACGAGGAGGAAAAGGATACGTGGCTTCCTTTGACGTCTTTGAAACACACGGAACCAATCCCAACCGTGACAAACCCAAAGGCTGCTGCGACGCGAGATAAGAAATGGTATGGCAGTTTAGCTAAGAAAAAGGTGATCGAGTTCTTCCGGAAGGTCCATGATATTGCAAAATTCGAGTATGACCCAGCAGACCTCTACGACAAACATTTTAAAGGCCTTCCAGAATTTGAGCCTTTCCCGTGGAATCATTTGTACAAGGGTCGCTTCGACCGACTTCACAAGGCAATTAAAAACAAAAGGATGTGGGCCGATTACGATATGGAATGCTTGAGGCATGATCTTCTCCTAGTAAAACTGACCAAGCGAAACACAAGAGGCGAAGTGAAATGGTATGGTTCTAACGCGGATAAGATGCTCCGAAAGGATATTGAAGCTGGTGTACACAAGGTACCAGGTTTCAAACCAGACAAGTTGCGCAAGGAAAAGTATCCTGAATTTAGCGCGCGTCGGTTTAACAAAAGGATTGATCAAATCAAACAGGCGATCAAGCCCTTTGGTATGACCCCAGGACAGGCAAAGGGTCTTCCAGTTGTTGGCGATGAGACACTAGACGCACTGGTTAGAACTGACATCCTCAACCAGGACGACAAGACCGGCGAATTGGAGCCTCCTTGTGATGTAAGTGTATTGCTGTTGTCTTGCTCGTATTTCCTGTACCGCCACCTCTTTCTAATTGTGTTTGTATTTGTACTCCCGACAGGAACGCGGGGACGGAAAGTGCTCATTTTTCGTGAAGAGCAAGAAACGTACCTGTTTGAACAAGGCAATGAAGCCAACAAATGACCCAAAATATTGTGGTCGTCACTACGCGAGCTCTAAGTAACAGTCTGGATACCGTCCGCTTTACACTGCACCGACGCTGCTGAACACGATTCTCAATAATATGGCCAGTAACAATAAGTAAAGGTTTTTGTTCTCCTCGACCTCTGTACTAGTATATTTCTGATCCGTAGCGAGTAAGGATGAATGTTGCCCTCCCACCTCAGAGCAGGATGGGTTCTGTGAGAGATGAGTCAAGCTTGGCCATGGATCCAGTCGGCAGTCGTCCCCCCGTGCCTTCTTTCTTTGCCATGACCATAATTTATTACAGCTCCGATCACCACACTATCACTCGCGGTCTGAACTACGGGTTCAAGGCGAACCTTCTTGTAAGGTCCCCTAGAGCGGCGAGGCTCTTCGTCTAAGTCTGTGTCTGTGTCTGTGTCTGTGTCTGTCATGTTGTATTGTTGTATTGTTGTATTGTTACCATCTTGTTTGTTGTTGCTGTTGCGTTGCGGCGTTGCCGAGGGCCTCCGTAAACCGTATACCACCGTAAGCATGCCGTAACATCGCCGTAACATGTTTCACTTATGAACTTACGGCGGAGTTACGGTGCCCGTAATAGAAGTTACGACTTATTATGACTTACGGTTAACTTACGGCGATGTTACGGATCGTGAATACTTACGGGCACCGTAACTCAGCCGTAAGTATGTTACGGAGACCGTAAGCCGTAAAAACTTTTCTTCCGGCGATAGTCACGGAAAAGCAGAGACCTCCTGCGAACAAGTTTCTCTATGCATTATTACACTATTAGTAGGTCGATCGTGTATGATGTGTGTGAGAAGGGCATCAGTCCACCTAAAGCTCGCCACCATCATCGCGGGTTGAAACTTGCTTTTGTTGAGAACCACATGTATATATGTATATATATATAGTATGATGGTGGTGAAGAGGCGAATGCTTGTCTGGCGGAAGATTGATTAGTCCTTCAACGCAGTTCCTCGCTACATCCGAGACATTCAACCTAGCTAGAGAAAGATACACCTGTTTATCATTCGTAGTCTCTACTCTACGAGTTATAGTCAGCGATGATGCATGTAGTCGCTAGACAGCTAGGTCAAGCTTCTCTGGCTGGCAACCAAACCACGGCACGCCTGTTGCAAGCAGTGCTAAGAGTTGTTCATTGTTCAGGAGAAAGCGAAGTTGCTTGTTCAGGATGGCCCGAACTTGTTAGCCGTCAGAGAAGATAGTCCTGAGGGGCTAGCTCCATGAGTGTGTACCGGTAGGCAGCTTTGTAAATAAGGGCTTGTACCGGGATTGATTCAATGATTCATTCGCTTCACTAAGCCAGTCAATTTGTTCCATCTTTCGCTTGGAGCAGGACTTCCTGTGTTCAGACTTCCAATGAGCTCGTTCTGGGAAAAGGGCGAAGCGAGAAGAAAGAGCTTGGTCAGCCTAAAGGTACCGGTATGACATACATGACGAAAAAGTCGCAGCGCCAATCACTTACGGCAGTCTTTCCCACAATACCCAACGTACTTGCAGGGGCACAGCAAGATCTGAGAGACCGGGAACACCCCTTCACAGTTGCTGCAAACGTCTTCCCCCCTCACGCCTTTGAATTCGTCAATTTTCCTAACCTGAGCACGTGCATCCTATTTCAAAATCCTCCTTCCCTTGCGATCGATAGCCAGTTTGAACACATAACTCTGCGGATCCAACAAATACACTTTGAATTCTTTGCGCTTGGGGTTGCTACAGGCAAATATACAAGTGCGGAAGCTTTCTACGCTAGCCGAGCTGCTAGACAGTGCCTTCCGAATTGCTTTGCTTGCTGTCTTTGGTGTGGCAATAAACTTGTTTTTCACTTGTTTGATAGAGGCAGCTGCGTTACAGAGCATGACGGCGGAATCAAAAGATTGGATTCCGGACACCGCAGCCAGTCCGTTTAAAATTGGAAAACATCGCTTATCTAAAGCGTCAACCTCTGGTACTTCCTCTCTTGATACCATTCCGGCCTGCAGCAGATAATGTACGATATGCCAGTTCGCATAAACCATGAGCAAATTGCAGATAATACACTTTGTGCATTTTTCTTGTACATCCCACTCAAGGTTCTCACTGCTGACGGTTTGTCCAAATCGTTCATGACGGTTTACGTCCACCCACAGTCCGTGCACATAACACCGCTCCGCCTCTGCGTAGTCTCCCGATCGTTGATGAGCCAATCCAGCGTTGCACCAAGCAGATGTGGGGTTGGTAGCACGACATCCGGGAATGATTGCAGTCTCGTTCGAGAGAGTGTTCCAATGTCTACCGATATCCTCATAAACGGTGGCGGCGTCTTTATATCGGGCAGTGGCTTCCAAAGCTTCGCCAAGTTTGTTCATAAAGTAGACTTGGTTGGCATGATAGCTGTAGTTCTCGTTGCCGAACAGAAGTGTATCAACCATTATCATCCCAATATCAGCTTTTT
>JAVCKV010027640.1:0-69026 GCA_032274145.1 Herpochondria borealis | reverse complement strand
AATAACATCACTACTGTAAATTTGGGTGGCTATCCATTTACCATAGATGAAAATGCTCACAAAGCATTGGAATTATATCTTGAAACTATAGAGGCACACTTTTCTGATTCAGAAAGCTGTGATGAGATTTTGGACGATATCGAGGCACGAATTGCAGAATTATTTACTGATTTTTTGCATGGCAAATCGATTGTTACATTAAAAGAATATGATGCCATGGTGAAAGTCATGGGTAGGCCAGAAGATTTTGGTGCAGAATCTCTTGATGACGAGGATATGGAAGCGCCTCACGCATCTAATAAGAAAAAAAGAAAAGGAAAATACAGTCATATTAAAACAGGAAAGAGACTATTTAGAGACCCTGACGAAAAGGTTATTGGAGGAGTTTGTTCTGGTGTAGCGGCGTACTTCGGCGTATCAGATCCTCTTTGGATAAGAATGGGGTTCATAGCTTTAGTATTTATAGGTGGAATTTCTGTATTGTTATATCCAATTCTTTGGGCGATAGTACCACCTGCAAAAACTGCTGGAGATAAACTAAAAATGAAAGGGGAACCAGCTACTGTAAGTAATATAGCTAAGACTGTAGAAGAGGAGCTCACAGAACTGTCCAATAAAATCACTGAAATTAGTAAGGATCTCGGCTCAAAAAAAAAAGTTAAATCAGCTTCCTTTCTTTCGCCGAAACGCGCGATTTCAGGAGTGATTTCAGGACTAGGCAGTATGGTGTTGGGTATTATTAAGATGCTTAAGATGATTTTTAAGCCTATTTTTTCACTGACACTTGGGGTTTTACTTTTGGTACTTGGTGTTGCTTGGGCGGCTTGGATTATCTCCTATTTATCATCGTTTTCATTTATTAATTCTATCGGACCGTCTCCTTGGTTATTGTCTAGTATTGGTGGATTTGCGGCTTTTTTGACAGTGGGCATTCCGATAGTCGGTCTAATGTTACTAATAACTAGGTGGTTTTCTTCTTATCGGATCCCTCAGAAATGGAGGTCTGGCCTCAGATTAGGTTGGGTAACTTCATTCATTACTGCGGCGGGTATAGCAATATTGACGAGTATGAGTTTTAATCATGATACTGAAATATCTGAGCGAGCATCATATAGTATAGATCAGGATGTGATTACCATCAAAAGACTTGAAATACCTGAAAACAAAGCGGTTGGTATCATTAATTTAGGTGGACTTAAATATGCGAAAGGCGGTCTAATTAATAATGAAGTTGGTCTAGAGGTAGTATTGGGAAATGAAGATGAAGTGATTGTAACGACGAACGTATATTCAAAGGGAGCTTCGTATAATGAAGCACAGAATTTGGCTAATAAAGTTGATGCACAGCACAAAGTCGAAGAAAATAGCATATACATTCCGAAAGAGTTTAAAATTAGCAATGGAGATAAGTATAGAGATCAATCTATATTATACACAGTGAATATTCCTGTAGGTAAATCAGTCAAGTTTGATGAGTCTCTTTCAAGTCGTCTTTGGAGGAGTACAAAATTTAAAGTAGGAGGTGCTCCACAGCATTTTGAAGACTATATATGGACAATGACAGAAGATGGTCTAGTGTCAAGTGATTGGTTACAGCAGTTCCATGCGAAAAGAATAATTGATGTAAAGAATCTATCTAATCTTAATCTTGATGGCCGAATGAGTACATCAATTAAGTACGGTCCAAAAGTTGAGATTAAATTGCTGGGTATAAGATCGGACCTGGAGAAGGTAGAAGAAATTGTTACTGAAGATGCAACCAAAATTATCCTAGATGCTTGGACAGATGGAGGAGTTGAATTAGAAATAACTACACCAAAACTTGAAATATTAAGTGCTAAAAACCTAAGCTCATTGAGTCTAGAAGGGTTTAATCAAGAAAAAATGGAAGTGAACTACAGTGGTAGATTACATAGTAATAGAACGATTACTGCATACATGGATATTAAGGACCTTACCTTAAATATAGGGGGATCTAATAATATTGATTTGACGGGTTCCGGCGAAAACTTAAATATCAATATACTTGATGGTTGCAGAGTGACGGCTGATCAATATAAAGCTGCAACAGTAAATGTAAGCGGTAATATTTATAGCAGAAGCACATTTTATGCATCGGAATCTTTCGATTGCCCTGAGTATAAAACACAGAATATCAAATTATTTGGCAATCCAGAATTACTTGCATTAGTTACAAAATCAGATTAGAATCAGTTACTAGAAAAGATTAAGATATAGACGATTATAGATTGGTTCTGGGGATGGAATACTCCCCAAATTGCTTCAGATGTAGCAGGATTAAGTTCTTGTTACATCTTTTTTTGTCAAAATAAGTTTGAGAATGATCGAAGTCGGAATAGTCATAAATTTGAAGAAGGGTATAATTTGAAGGCAAAAAAGAGAATAAAAAATAATACTGCTAGCCCAAAATAGGTTAGCGGTTTATTATTTTTAGTAATACTTTGAGTATCGCCATAAATCACCCAAGCAGACCAATAAGCGGGAGAACGATACAACGGACTACTTAAATTATCATCAGTCATGAAATCTATCTTCGTAGCTTGTAGAGCTTCATCTTTGGGAAGTCCGTCTTTTAGTTTTGAGTAAAAATGTAACATAAACGATTTACTAATTTCATCAGGAACTGACCAGAAACTTCCAACAACAGACCCCGCTCCTGATTGAATGAATGATCTAGCTATACTCGAAAGTCCTTCTCCCTCATTCTTCTTGCCGTAGAATGTATTACATGCACTCAATGTAAATAGTTGGCCATCAAGTGACATCCGATCGACATCTTTTATTCTTAACATATTGTCGGTCAAACTGTCTTTTTTGGAAAAGATGATGGATGAATTACTTGGAAACTGAAAATCTACAAATGAATGAGCTGATAAATGGACAATGTCATAATCGGAAACATTAGAAAGAAAGTTCTTTTTTGTTGCTTCTTTGTTTGTAAAAGAGATACCCTCAAACATTTCTGCAATTTCTTGAGCTTCATCAGCCGCAAAGTATAAATGACCCATTTCTTCAGAACGAAATTTTTCGATAATCTGCTCTGATAGACTGTCTTTCGAAATCTTTTTGGAAGCACTTAATGTGTATTCGTCATATTCTAACCCATAAGAAAGCACCTTTTCAAGTTCCTTTTTTATGACGGGAGAGGCCAGTTCTTTGCAGAAATAGTTATAGGATACAGCATATTCATTTGTTATGTACCCTAAAGGATCATTCCAAGATTTTTTTTCCTCAGAAATGAGTGATTCAAACGGAATTTGAGTAAGTGATCCGGTAGGAATTATGATAAGTTTTTTAATTCTTTTAGGTAAGCTCTCTACTTCTGTAGCAAGAATATTTTTAAATAGTTGAAATGAGACATTTAGAAATTCATTTTCTATAGAATCTACATTTGTAAAGTTGTATTGAGAGCTTGAAAGAATAGACCTAATTCGGTTTATTTGTTGTTTTGTATTAATATGATTTTTGTGAACGAAATGTGTTAATTTATTCTTTGTAATTACAAAAGAATAAAGCTTTTCAGTTCCTTCAAAATATTTTATTACCGCTTGATTTTTTTCTAAATTTTTTTGGATTTTTTTGGATGATGTAACGTTAAAAGCATTTTTGGAATTTTGAACTTTTGGATGTTTATTATTAATAATCTGTATTATAGAATCTAGTTTCGCTTCTTCTTGATTTAATAATTTAAAGCTACTTAGAGAATAGTTTCTTCCTAAAGCATAACTATCTTCAAGTACTTTCATTTTTTGATCTATATAGATTCTCTTAAGTTCTAAACCTACATTATGCTTATCGAGATTTATTCTTTCATTGATTTGTTGCCTTAACACAAAAGCATTATGCCGTTGAGCTATTTGAAAAGCATTTTCTAAATCTATATTATCATTTGAGTTTTCATAATTATCTAGAAAAATATCTATAGCTTTTTCATATAGACGTTTCGATTTTTTATTTGAATAAATTGAGCTTCCTATATCCTCAAAAAAACTTCTTTTATAATCTAGCGATTCTAAGGCGAGAGAAATAGATTCTTCAGCTTTAATTTTGAAATTTTTGTTCCCACTTTGTTTGAATTTCTTATGGAATATTTCTGCTTGTCCAATTAATATATCCCCAATCCAAATTTCATTGTACAGATATTTCTTTTGTGATAATTCATGTATTGTAGCAATTGATATTTCATTGTTAGTAAAAGATTTTAATGCATTATTGAAGTAAAGCAGAGCTGTATCTAATTGTGAATTTTTAGCATATAGATTCGCCAACTTGACAAAATACTTTCCTTTGTCACGACTATTATTTGAGATTTCAATATCCTCCTTACATTTTAAAATAAAGTTGATGGCGCCAGAGATATTGCCTTCTTTATTTAAAATGTCAGAATAGAGTTTATTAAACTCGGACTGCGGAATGGTATTATCTACATTTAATTTATTAGCCTCTTTGAAGTAAAACCTTGCAGAGTCTAATTGGTTATTATTTGTGAACAAATCACATAATTCTAAATAAATATAATGACGCTCCTGAGGTTGTAAATTAATATATTGCCTAAATAATCTCTTGCTGTTGGAGTAATCATCCTGAAAGAAATAGTTCTCTGCGAGACTATAAGTCCCAATGCTTTGACCTATGGAATCTTCCTGCTTACGACTTAAATCAAGACTTGCATTAATATATTTACTAGCACTATTGTAATCCCCTAATTGGGTGTATATCGTTCCAATATCTGAATAAACATTGACCAGACTTTTCCACTCTTTTTGCTTTTTAAATGATGCTATGGAGCTTTCATAAAACTTCAAGGATTTTAGTATATTTCCTCTTTCGTCTTCAAGATAGCCTATCAAATATGAAGAGAAAGCAAATTCTTTCCCTTTTGGAAAAGACGAATGAATATTTTCTAAAGATGAAATAATTGAATCCGTATTGATTTCTAAATATCCAATTTCAAAAAGCAATTTTTGACATTCAAGTAATTTGCGCCAATTTTTTTTAGCAATAAATTGATTTGCCGCAAGGTTTGTTCTTTCAATTGCATTTTCAAAATTTTCATTTTCAAAATGCATATAAGCTTCACTTAATAATAAAGAATCCACTTTTTGTTGTCCGTAAATCTCTAATGAGTAAAATGCAAACAGAGCAATACAAATTGAAATTCGTATTGCTCTTAATTGTTCGCTATTCTTTAACTTATTATAAAAGTACACTTACAGTTTTAATACTTTTTTTGTAATGTTTGTTGTTTGGTTTATTATTTGAATAAAATAGATTCCCTTAGGTAGTTTTTCCAAATCAACTGAATTATCATCTTTATTAACACCAAGTTTCGAATATACTTGTTCTCCTCTATTATTGTAAATATATAAATTACCTACAATTTCTTCCATTCCTTCAATGTGTAAAATATCTTGAACTGGATTTGGGATAATTTTAATATTGGAAGAAATAGATTCAATTGTACTTGTAATCTTCATGGCTCCGGAGCACAAACCCAGTGTAGGAATGCAAGAATCTGTGATTTCAACTATTGATCTATTAGTAGAGATTGGAGGTTGTTTATCAAAATAGATATCTGCAGAATTGTATATATATCCAGTACTCAAGTTTGGCATAGTACATATAGAAAATCTAATATAACTTTCTGTATCATCGTAACTGTAAATTTCAGGTGACTTTTGTTTTAAACCAGGTAGTTGAATATTGGGGAAAGTAATTGTTAATTTATTTCCTAATAAAGAATATGTGTAATTATACTCAGATTCAATTATTTCCAATGTTGATAGATCCAAATTTATATGATCGAGTTCATCTTTAAGTATAACATTGACCGCTGGAGCTGTTCCTTCATTTTGAAACCGTATGGTGTAGGTTATGGATTGTGGTTCAGGAACGGCAGTTCCAACACAATCTTTATCTGCTATTTTTATATTTGGATCATGTGGCGAACCCATTGACATCATTGAAGTACCAGTGACTCCAGCTCCAGATGAACCAGAACAACCAGAACTGTATTTTGATCCTAAGTTTAATATAGAACCTGCGTTTTTTAAGGAAGTCATTGGAATATAAACTACTCGTTGCTCCCCAGGGTTTAGATTGACAAAATTCCATTTTAGTTTTTTGTTATATTTCGTTGAAGTAGTAACATTTGGATTTGAATCATATGCTACCCATGCATTATCTATAATTCCTGAAAAATTTAAATCTACCTCATTGTTGTTGTAATATAACTCTACACATCCGTTATCTATCGAAGTAGAGGTGTTTTCGAAAACTAATATGAAGTAATTTTCTAATCCTTTAACAGGAAACCAGCTAATTCCAAGTTTTATATTGGCGCCCGAGGGCATCCTTATTTTTTGATTCGTTAAGCTCCCAAATCCAGTTTGACCAGTCCCTATTGATCTTAATGTAGGCTTCCGTTTTTTATACTTTTTATTGAAAAACGTTTTCGTTGTAAAACCAAATAAATCGTCGGGAAACTGATGTTTAAAATTGTTTTGTGTACTAAAGTATCCATCTCCAAGTATTGTAAATCTCGAATCACCTTTTGACGTATTTGTTGTTGTGTAATTTACTATTCCATCACTGCTTATGCTTGTTGGATTAGTAATATTCAACGAAGGATTGTATGACTGACTGATTCCGTCTTGCCCAAAACTTATTACTAATAAAAAAAAGAGAAAAAATATTTTGCTTCTGATCATAACGCATGTTTTTTATTTTAATAATTAATGTCTTTCCACACATATAAACAAAAAGTAATAAAACGTGACAACTGTATGACAGCTCCTAATATAATATTGCTGCTTATTTTAACTCTATTTCTTATTAAAGTCGTGAATTCCTTGATCTAAAGCAACTAAACCATAGAATAACTAAATTGTAATTTAAGGAACAAGAATTAAATTAAATTAAAATATGGCACCTTTTAAAGTGCCATATTCTAAGATTCAATAAGTATTAACCTTTATTCCTGATCCTGAAAATGCTTACAATATTCTTTGAATGATTCAAATGAATATGATTGACCTTTGCATTCGAAATTTTCCCAAGGTAAAGGTTCTGCCTGCCCTGGACAACTCATAAATAAAACTGCACATTCATGATTTTCAGTTTCATCATCACTGTTGCAACATTGTTCGCAACCAAAGAACCAACAAACATTCCATTTCCATGTGATATATAGTGATTTTCCACCTCCTATAATTCCTCCTATTACACCTCCTAGTACTGGTTTTCCATATGTTTTACCAATCTTAATTCCTTTTTTTACTCCTGTTACAACTCCTTTCACTACTGAAACGACTTTCTTAATATTCTTTTTAAGCCATTTTCCGAATTTGCCTTTTCTTATATTAGAGATTTCGCTTAATTCTGAAGCTACAATTACTGGAACTACAGACTCAGCGTACATTTTGGCCTCCATTAAATCAGCTGCGTCTTCTGGGTTTAAATTAGGTGCCTCTGAATCATACCATTCATTTAATCTTATAATTAATTCTTCCGATATTTGACTCTTTGCAGTATCGTCATCTGGTGCCGCTTCGGCTATGTCAAGAAATACTTGCGCATCATAATCATCAAAACCAGCAAATAGAGTCGTCAATGCCATTTGTGCCTCAGATGATAATATTGGGTCATTTATGAAATCTTCAATATTATTCCAATTTGCTAAAGAAGCTAACTCTGGATGTGCATTAAATTCAGCTATTAAGTCTTCGGGGTATTGAGCATTTGCTACTTGTAAATAGGGGATAGGATCAAATTCCGAATCTCTAGAATCTTCGCTTGAATGAACTTTGTTGTTATAAGTAAGCACTTTCTCAATTGAAATAACAAATGGAGAATAGTCAACAATTGTACCTTCTTCTAAAAGGTTTTGTTCAGTTCCTACATCTTGAATAACTGCTTCCTTTTCACATGAGAAAAAGATAAATGTAAGAACCATTAAGAATGAAAATAATTTTAAACTTTTCATGAATATTTTTTTTAAAAATGTTAAATAATAAAATTCTATTTGCATGGTCTTCAATGACCATACATGCTAGTACATAATGTTTTTTGATAAATTTGAGTGCGGCATGACGCCGCACTCGTGGAAAGACCTAACTTACGCTAGTGACTTATAACAATTGATCGTGATTCTATTTTATTTGATGTGGTAATTTTGATGATATACATCCCGCTTTGAAGTGTAGTAGTGTCTAATGAATGTGAGTTTGAACTATCTTTACCCAACTCTTTTGTGTATGCTAATTCTCCATTTATCGAGTATAACTTAATGCTATAAATATTTTCATTTGACTCAATATTTAAGAGTGAATGAACAGGGTTAGGAAAGATTAATATGTCAGATTGATGTTCGTGATCGCTTCGAGCTACCGTTTTATTTCTTTGGTTACTAAAATTGACATCTAAATCTGCTAATGACTTTTGGTCATTTTGATCACCATTTATCATGCCCACTGTATATGTTGGGATTAGTAAAATCGTTCCATCTGAAAGGGTTTCAAACAATAGATGTGTATATTTATGACATGGACAATTGGATCCATTGAAATAAGCGTGATCAGTAAAGTTAAATCCATTTACATAGGCCATATTTCCACCTAATGTAAATTTACTACCTATGACTGATGTACAAAAAATCTCACCAATAGGAAAATCTAATAATTCTTGATCGAAACAGAATGATTCACCGAAAGGGATAATCTGGCATAATTGTATAACACTATATGCACATTCACAAGAAGAACCAGTATTTATTTGAACATCTAAACATACTTCTAATTCACACTCTTGACCTAGTCCATTAGGGTTATTATTAGAAAAGCATACAGGGAAATCTGAATTTGAAATCGGTTCATGTTCTACTACAGTTACGGTAACTTCATCGATGCACACACAACCATATTCATTTGTGGTTGTCAAGTAATACGTTGTTGTTTCAGTAGGACATACTGTTCTATAGACTCCACTTGTGCCATCTTCCCATTCATGAGTCAAGTTTGGGTATGGATATGGAATTACATCACTATATCCATTTAATCCAATGGTAACACAATCCGTAGCACATGGATCTAAGATAATATCTGGCCCTCCAAAACATGGCGGCTTAGGATTGACACAAAATTCTTTTTCTGTTGTATTCCAATGGACTTGGCCTTCGCAGATATATGCGATTGATAACTTTACTTTGTAGCACTTTCCAACTAAAAAACTAATGTCACTTTCTTCAGAAAGGTTTTTTACACCTGCAATGTTTGGTTGCCAAAACCATTTTTTCTTGTATGTTTTAGACCATAAAAGTGTTTCTGAACCTGCGCCAAATTCAAAAATCTGCCACTTATGTTTATAATGTGTTCCGCTACAACTTCCATCAACTATTAATTCATCTCCTTCACATATATCATCAAGATCATCTATACACGCTTGCTCTATTTGATATATAGGTTGGTGTACATAGACTTTATTTAGACACCCATTATCATCATAGCATCTAATGAAATGCGGATTAGAATATGGAGGTAGCATAATATATGGTGGATCATATTCTATATTTTGGCAATCGCCTGGAGAGTACAACAGCATTTCTTGATTTTCTGTGCATAGAATATGTTCTATTATTGTAGTGTCAGGCTGTGAAGAATAATAAACAAAAAGTGTTTTTGAAAATGTGCATCCCCATGGATCCGTCATTGTTAATGTATAGGTGCCCTCTACAGCAGGACATACTGATGTTTGTAATTGTGGAATACTTTCTTGTACGTTTCCATAAAAATCTATAATAGTCCATTCGAATGAATAACCATCATAGTAACAAGGCGGAATATTGATAACAACATTACTATAATCTCCAAGTTCAAGACATGGGTTGTCATAACATTGCTCAACGTATTCATCGGCATATCCTGTGAAGAATTCAGTCTCTCTGCAAACCGTTACTTCCTTTTCAAATGTCAACTCTGGACAATCTTCTCCACATAATTCATTATTTAATGTTATCGTGACTACAAATGTTTTGCACGTCTGACATGGATCGGAAAAGTCTATATCGTACGCATACGAAACTTGATTACTACCATACTCTATTTGATTGCCATCGCCAAAATCCCAATCCACTAAATAGCAGTCTGAATTAAATTCTGGAATAGAAAATGAAATGGGTTCATTTTCATATAAATTATCGCAATCATTGTTTTGAAATACTTCTAAATCCAAACAGTCTACCGCTGTAAATGAAACTGTGTAAGATGGCGACCCCCCACTTAGGGTTTCTATTCTATAGGTCTTCCCTTCTTCGGGAATAAAAGAAAATGTTGAGGCGTCTTCACAAAACAGCAATGTCTCTATGCCGCCAACAATCTCGTAAATGCACACTTCATCTCCATAAGATAATTCTCCTTTCGAACAATAAACACTTATATCAATGGGCATTCCGGCACAGACATCTTTTACGATATTGTAATCTGAACTCCAAGTAGCCCAGGTCTGCGATTTAAAACAATCGCTAATTTTGAAATATGGAAGCTCGCAAGCATTTATTGTCATGGTCGAAAAAAGAAAGACTATATTTAGTAAAAACAGTTTGATTAACGGTCGAATATTTTTCATATTATTTCTTTTATAGATTAATGCAGACTATCATATGATCATTCGAAAGCGATACCGCTTGGTCGAAAAAAATGAATGTATTTTATCTACTTATTTTTGTAAATACCATCAAAAAGAGAAGTCTTTTTGTATGATTATCTGCGAAATTGAATTATTGAATTTTAATTCGAAGGCCTTCAAAACTTAATTCAATAATAGAAGCGGAATTCAATTTAACGTGACTGCTCAATTTAAATATTACTGTATTTTTTAATATTCAAAAACTTCTTAAAGTCCTAGTATTTAAAGGATTTTGACGTTTTCGAAATATTATTTTTTAATAGGCCTAGACGATTTTTGGCTTCTACTATTTTTGAATTTGTTGCTTGTGAATTTTACATTTTACTACGAAAAAACATGCAATTGATTAAACAGAAAGTTTGATTCAAGTTGTAATCAGATTATATTTATGTCACGTTTATTGATTATCTCCTTATATGGTTAGATTTTATTTTTAAAAACAAACCATGTGAAAATTCTAACTACATCGTTAAAAGTGAACCATCTGGAAAATTCTAAATTAAAAAGTCTCCCTTTGAAGGGTAAAAATTTTGGCTTAACAAAAACCGAATTTGATTATCTTGTTGCGACTTTAAAGGAAGGGAAAGAAGAATTATTTGAGAAAATATTTTTGACTCATTTTAGTAATTGCCAGCAATTTTTGGTTACAAACCATAACGCATCATATGATCTTGCATATGATATAACTATGGATACATTAATTCAGTTTAGACTGAGAATATTGACCGATAAGATTACCTATGGAAACCTTAGGTATCTTTTTACAGTTATGGCTGTCCAAAATCTAATAAAACACCATCAAAAAGGAAATAAGGTGGATCTAAGTCCTTTTTATATAGAAGGCGAGCCAGGTAAAAGTGAAAATGTTTATGATGCTCTTTCGTTTGCTTGGAGTTCTTTAGAAAGTGAATCAAAATCTTTGCTTGAGGAGTATTATTATAAAAAAACACCTTTGATCAAAATAGCTAAAAAGCTGGGTGTTTCTGATTCTGCAATGCGAAAGAAGAAGCAGAGATGTCTTGAAAAATTGCGCACCCTTTTTATGACCAAATATGTATGACCAAATGAAAAATAATTTAAAGCTAGATGAAAAACAAAGTGATTTGTTTGCCGAAGCCGCCATTAAACATGTTCTTCAACAAGAATTGAGAACAAAGTATACTAAAATTCTAAATGAAAAAAAGGATTTTGAAAAAAACAATAAGAAGCGTTCTTATGTAACTTTATTTATAAAGTCAGCAGTGGTTGCCGCTTCATTTATTGGATGTGTTTTCTTGATACAAGAATTCCAATTTTCTTCTTCTAAAGAGATAGCTCAAAATTTATTAGGGCAAACTAATATCTCTGGCAGTCCAATGTACACAAGAAAAGGAAATCGAAATCCACAAGTGTCATCAAGCCTAGAGAATAAAATTAGTGACAATGAATTAACTCAAATTCTTCGAAAAACAAGCGATGCTTTTAATGTGAAAAATTATAATTTGGCAATAAAAAATTACAATGAAATTGAAAGACGAAGTAAACTCACTGTTATTGATAAATTTTATTTAGGATTCTGTCATTTACAAAATAGGAGTTATTTTGATGCAATTAAATATCTAAAGGATATAAAAAGTAATGAAAAGATTAAAATTGAAGAAGTTGATTGGCTTTTGAGTCTCGCCTATATTATGGTAAATAATGAAAAAAATGCTAAACCTCTTTTAGAAGAAATCAAGAACACTAAAAGTTATAAATCAAAGGAGGCAAGACAATTACTCAAATCAATGAAATAACGGATTGATTGGCAAAATATAATAAGAGATCAAAACAGATAAACTAAATACGGCTAAATCAAAAAGAACATATAGAAAAGAAATAACATCAAATGTGATTTGAAGATATTGTATCGAGACTTACACTAATCTATTATTTGTAAAATGAAAACCTCCCAGAATTTCATTTAATAAATTCTAGGAGGTTCTTTTTTTAACTCAAAGTTAAAAAAGGAGTCCCTTTATAAAAGAGATTGTAATTTCATAGCTAATCCCATGTCTCCTTTGATTTTCACTTTACCACCCATTACGGCCATCATAGGGTTGAGGTCTCCGCTCTTAAGCTTGATTAATGTCTCAAGACTAGTTATGATTACTGTGTCAGCTTCGCCGTCTTCGGTGCTTACTACATTTTTTTCTCCTGTTCCGTCGATCATTAATGTTTGATCATCCAGTTGAAACTTAAGTTTTGCACCTAATGGTGCTACATTTTCGGCTTGTTTGTTTATTTGGTCTAATACTACGCTAAAATCCATCTTTTTTAGATTCGTGATTTTGAGAATAGGCATTTAGATTTCTCTTTTGTCCTGATCTCAGCCTCAATTAATAATTTATTTCTTCATTCTTTATGCAAAGACATTTACATCTTCATTCAGTATTGTCAACTCTTCATCATTCAGAATAGTTGCTAATGTAGCCCTTACATGTGGTAATTCATATTTAAAGTAAAACTTCATAGTGTGAATTTTGCTGATGTAGAACTGAGACTTATAAGTCGTGTCTCCAGTCACAAGTGCTTGTTTCGCGCTATTGGCCATTTTTAACCATTGGTAAGCTATTACAACATTACTCGTCATGTCCATAAATGCTGTAGCATCGGCTAAGTAAGATTCATAGTCTCCTTTCATAGCCATAGGAAGAAGATAACCAAGTGCTTGTTGTACACAACCCAAAGCTTTTGTTAGTTTTTCTGCAAAAGGTTTTAGCTCTTCGTGGGTATTTGCTTCCTCTGTTACTTCCGTTATTTTCTTTAGTAATAATTGCAAAGCTGCCCCATTCTGAGCCGTAACTTTTCTACCCAGTAAATCTAGAGACTGTATTCCTGTAGTTCCCTCATATAGTGACATGATTCGAATATCTCTATAATATTGTTGTAATGGGAAATCCATACAGAATCCATATCCACCATAGATCTGAAGACCGTTATTTATGGATTGTTGTCCTTTTTCAGAAGGATAAGTCTTCGCAATTGGAGTCAGTAATTCTAACAACAAGTGGTATTCATCTTTTGCATCTCCTTCTTCTACATGAGCGAGATCACTATATTTAGCTGTTTCAAGAAGAATGCTTAATGAGCCCTCGACTATAGCTTTTTGCAACAATAACATCCTACGTACGTCAGGGTGATTGATGATCAATGTTTGACCTTGGTTTGGATCTTTTTTACCTGAGTTTTGCATTTTTCTGCCTTGAGGTCTTTCTTTTGCATATTGTAGCGAATGATGGTATGCTGCCATTGCCGTTGATGCAGCTGTCATACCTACGTCAATACGAGCACCGTTCATCATTTTGAACATATGCTTAAGACCTTTTCCTTCTTGGCCAACAAGATGACCAACACAGTTTCCTTTTTCACCGAATACGAGGTGAACAGTAGAATATCCTCGTTGACCCATCTTCTCAAATTCGCTGATCGTCTCCACGTTATTATATGTAAGTGAACCATCTTCTCCTTCCATATGCTTAGGCACAACGAAGAGAGAGATTCCTTTCGTACCTGCTGGAGCGCCATCAATCCTAGCTAGAACTAAGTGCACAAAATTACTCGCTGCTTGATGATCTCCACCAGATATAAATATCTTTTGACCAGAAATTTTGAATGATCCATCCTCTTGTGGAGTTGCGGAAGTTGTAATATCAGATAGAGAAGAACCAGCCTGTGGCTCAGTAAGACACATTGTACCTCCCCAATCTCCAGACATCATTTTAGGTATGTATTTATCCTTGAGTTCTTGCACACCGAAGGTCCTGATCAAGTCTGCAGAGCCAGAAGTCAATCCCATATAACCAGGGATGTGATTGTTGGCACATTGGAAGATATGATTTGTAGCATTCGCTACTGTATGGGGCATTTGTGATCCACCATCATCATAGTCGAATGTATTGCCGATCCATCCGTCGTCTCCTGCTTTTTTTAATATTCTCTTGAGATTCGGGTGTGAAGTGATCTCTCCATCTATAAATTTACATGGATTCTCATCCATTTCCCGGAAGATAGGGTAGAACTCTTGATCAGACCATGTTTTTGCTGTATCCAAAAGAATATCTACAGAATCTTTGTCATAGTCTTGAAACCTTTCGTACTTGAATAAGTCTTCTACGCTGTGGACATCATTGAGCAACCACTTGAGGGTGTCCATACACATATATTTAGCCATATCTATCTTCTTTTTTACAATTTCGAATTCAAAAATTAAACTCTAAGTTAAATTTTTTATTTTGGATACATGAAAGAAATATTTGAAAAGTTGTTCTTAGCTGAATTTTGAAATTATAAAAATTAACTATAATGTAAAACCGGTGAAATAAAAAGAGGACTAAAATCAATTAAGATTAAAGCCCTCTCATTATTTTTAAAAAGTGAATTGTTTTTTATTTTGCCATAGCTTTTTTTATGAAACCGATGATTGCCATTACGACTCCACCACCTACACCACCACCAGCTACTTGAGCTACGATACTGCCTATGTCCATTCCTCCGCCTCCAGCTGCCGCTGCACCAAGAGAAGGAACAATCATTCCTAATATTGAACTTCCTAGTCCACCTCCTGCAATTCCTGCAACAGAATTCCATAAAGTACCAAGAGAACTGTTAGGCATTAACTTAGCCGCACCATTCCCTCCTAGGGCTCCACTTATTAATCCAATGATTAAATTTAACATAATAATTTTGTTTTGATAGTTAGTAATGTGTGTAATGTACTATATATATTGAATAAAACAATATTATATAATGTGAAAATTAAATATGATGAGAGATTATTTTATGGTCTATGTCTTTGGGATGTGTAAATTGTCAAAACAGAACTATTAGTTGTTTAGTGCAATATGATAAAGAGTAAACCGAACAATCCAAATAAAATACTTGGATCCCGCACCTAAATATTGTATTTCAAATTTCCATAAAATAACCTATCTTTACAAAATGTTAAATGCTTACAACATATCAATAATAATTATTAGCTCTGCGCACGATCTGTGATAGAGTACAAACTTATATTTTATAAAGCTCTGACAGATCGTAATCTGTCAGAGCTTTTTTTATTTTTGCACACTTATATTAGATAGGTATAACAGAAAGAGATACAATCCATGGGCAAGTACAAAGAATATAAAGGTCTCAACCTTCCGGAAATAGATAAATCAATCGCAGAATTTTGGTCAGCGAATAGCATCTTCGACAAAAGTGTAAACGAAAGATCAAAGGATAACTCATTTGTGTTCTACGAAGGGCCACCATCAGCGAATGGTATGCCAGGAATTCATCATGTAATGGGGCGTACTGTGAAAGATCTATTCTGTCGATTTCAGACCATGAAAGGTAAACGAGTAGAACGTAAAGGTGGATGGGATACCCATGGACTTCCAGTTGAACTAGCGGTTGAAAAAGCCCTAGGGATTACCAAGGAAGATATCGGCAAAACGATCACTATCGAAGAATACAATCAGAAGTGTCGAGAGACGGTAATGCAATACAAAGATGTATGGGATGATATCACAAAAAAGATGGGATATTGGGTTGATCTAAATGATCCTTATATCACTTTTGAGAATAACTATATAGAATCTGTATGGTGGCTGCTCAAGCAATTACACAACAAAGAGTATTTGTATAAGGGTAAAAGTATACAACCTTATTCTCCAGCTGCAGGTACAGGACTGAGTACACATGAGCTGAATATGCCTGGATGTTACCAAGATGTAACGGATACAACGGTAACAGCACAATTTGAAACGATTGCGGACTCGTTACCAATGGCCCTGATAGGTAAAGGTGTAATTAGTATCTTAGCATGGACAACAACTCCTTGGACACTTCCCTCAAATACTGCATTGACAGTAGGAACTGGAATAATTTATGTGTTGGTGAAATCTTACAACCAGTATACTCATGAGCCGAATCAGGTTATTCTTGCTAAAGCGTTAATAGGAAAACAGTTTAGCGGCAAATTTACGGAAGTAGAATCAGAAGAAGGTTTAGCTTCATATAACAAAGGAAACAAGAAGATACCATACTTAGTAACTACTGAAATAAAGGGTTCTGACTTGATCGGAATCAGATATAAACAATTGTTAGAATATGCACTTCCGTTTGAAAATGCAGAAAATGCATTCCGAGTAATTGGTGGTGACTTTGTAACAACAGAAGATGGAACAGGTGTAGTTCATACCGCTCCAACATTTGGTGCGGATGATGCCATGGTTGCTAAAAAAGCGATACCTGAAATACCTCCTATGCTTGTTCTTGACAAAGATGATGAACCAGTTCCTTTAGTAGATTTAACAGGAGCTTTCCGAAAAGAACTTCCAGATGTCGGAGGTAAATTTGTAAAAAATGAATATTATCCAGAAGGGACAGAACCTGAAAGGTCAGTAGATGTAGAAATTGCAATTAAACTTAAAGAGGATAATAAAGCATTTAAAGTTGAGAAATATGTACACAGTTACCCTCACTGTTGGAGAACTCACAAACCAGTATTATACTATCCACTTGACAATTGGTTTGTAAAAACAACGGCCTCGAGAGAACGTATGATTGAATTAAATAAGACAATCAATTGGAAGCCGAGCCACACTGGAGAAAAAAGATTTGGTAACTGGTTAGAAAACCTTCAAGATTGGAATTTATCAAGATCAAGATATTGGGGGATTCCATTGCCAATCTGGAGAGATGAAGAATTGGAAATAGAGAAGTGTATAGGCTCAATCGAAGAATTAGAGACTGAAATAAAAAAAGCAAACGAAAAGCTTGGCTTAAATCAAATTGTGCCAAATGACCTTCACAGACCTTACATAGATAGTGTTGTATTGGTAAGTGACTCAGGTGTGAAATTGACAAGGGAATTAGATGTTATTGATGTTTGGTTCGACTCAGGTGCAATGCCATATGCACAACTTCACTACCCATTTGAAAATAAAGATCATTTTGAGAAAAACTATCCAGCTGATTTCATTGCAGAGGGAGTAGATCAGACGAGGGGTTGGTTCTTTACTTTGCATGCTATCGCAACAATGATCTTTGATAGTGTAGCTTATAAAAATGTAGTATCTAACGGACTTGTATTGGCGAAAGATGGAGTGAAAATGTCTAAGAGTAAAGGTAATTCTATAGATCCTTTCGAGACAATCGATAAATATGGAGCGGATGCTACAAGGTGGTATATGATATCTAACGCTAGTCCTTGGGATAACCTTAAATTCGATGTAGAAGGCATCCAAGAAGTGCAGCGTAAGTTCTTTGGTACATTGTACAATACTTATTCTTTCTTTTCTCTATATGCTAACATCGATGGATTTGCATTTGAACAAGATAGAGTAGCATTAGAGGAAAGACCTGAGATTGATAGATGGGTAATCTCATTATTGAATACGCTCAAGAAAGACGTAGAAGCTGATTTTGCAAACTATGAACCTACGATGGCAACACGTAAGATCCAAAGTTTCGTTGATGAGCACCTATCAAATTGGTATGTAAGACTATGTAGAAGAAGATTCTGGAAGGGAGAGTACGGAACGGATAAGATCGCAGCATACCAAACTTTATATGAGTGTATGATTACGATCTCAAAAATGATGGCACCTGTAGCACCATTCTTCGCGGATTGGTTATACCAAAACTTAAACAGCGCTACGAAACTAGAATCTACCGAATCTGTACATTTAGCATTGTTTCCTACTTCAAATGAGGAAGCTATTGACAAGAAATTAGAGGAGCGAATGGACTATGCTCAGCGGATCTGTTCTCTAGTATTATCGCTTCGTAAAAAAGATAACTTAAGAGTAAGGCAGCCATTGCAGAAAATCATGTTGCCAGTATTAGATCCATTGTTCCAAGAACAAGTGGAAGCGGTAAAGGACTTGATCTTAGCAGAGGTTAATGTGAAGCATTTAGAATTTATCACAGATACTGATGGCGTAATCAAGAAGAAGGCTAAACCTAACTTTAAGACATTAGGTAGAATGCTGGGACCAAACATGAAGGCTGGAGGAGCTGTTATATTAGCATTTGATCAAGCTACTATTTCAGAGGTAGAGAAGACAAATAGTTATAAGTTAGAGCTGAATGATATGACTTACGATCTTACACTAGCGGATATAGAAATCATCTCAGAAGATATACCAGGATGGCAAGTGGCAAGTGATAAAGGACTTACAGTTGCGTTGGATGTTCAACTTAATGAAGAACTTTTATCAGAAGGAACAGCGAGAGAACTCGTCAATAGGATCCAAAATCTACGTAGATCAAATGAGCTAAATATCATAGATAGAATTCATGTAAAAGTAACAGCTACTGAGCAAATCGAAAAAGCACTAGCTTCGTTCGCGGACTATATCTGTAATGAAGTGCTAGCGGATGGAATATCGGCGGTTAAAGATTTATCAAGTGGCGAGAAGGTTGAGTTGCTAGAAGGTGAGGAGATAATGATTGATGTAGTGAAAGTCTAAATTTTTAGAAAAAAATACTTTAGAATGGAAAATGGCTCTAGATCTTAATTTTAAGATTAGAGCCATTTTAGTTTCTTTTTTCATTGTATCTTGTCATCTCTAGAAATTGCACTATTTTTTGAAAAAAGAATTCCTCATAAATATCATATTCTTACTAGGTATTAATCTGTTGATTAAACCATTGTATCTTTTTGGAGTAGACCTTCATATACAGAACATGGTAGGTGTAGATACTTATGGAATGTACAAGGTTTTGTTCAACATTGCATTTTTACTACAGTTCGTTCATGAGCCAGGAATTCAATCTTATAATTCTCAGAATATAGCTAAGAATCCTGATCAACTGGGGTTTCATCTCCCAAGAATATTGGGTTTGAAGGTTATTCTTGGTATTGTTTATTTTGGACTTGCAATTGGCTATTTTGCTCTGAAAGGGTATGATCCGTCTTTGATGCCATTGATGATGGTTGTCACGGCTAATCTGTTCTTGAGTACATTGTTCATATATTTAAGGACAAATATTGCTGGTATAGGAAAATATAGGATAGACAGCCTTCTATCAACTATTGACAAGGTACTGATGCTGATAATACTTGGTGTTTTATCATGGGTATCACCTTTTAGAGAGAATTTTCAGATTATATGGTTGGCCTATGGTCAGATGGCGGCATTTGGAATATCCTGTATAGTAGCTTTAGGGATACTCTACAAACATTTAGGAAATATAGGATTTACTTTCTCATGGGACTACACCAAGAAACTGTTGAAATGGAGTGCACCATATGCATTAATACTTTTAACAATGTCGGCCTATACTAGGATGGATTCAGTTATGCTGGAACATATCTTAGATGATGGTGGTCGAGAGTCGGGTATCTATGAATATGGCTATAGGTTTCTAGATGCATTGAATATGATCGGGTACCTTTTTGCGGCATTGCTATTACCTATGTATGCAGCGAATATTAAGGATAGTGTAATAATAAAAGAGCTGGTGGATGTTGGGCTCAGGCTTATGGTTCTCATAACATTTATTGGAACGGCGGCTACTATCACATACAGGCATGAAATTATGAGCTGGGCACATGCAGATGCAACACTGTATTATGGAGATATCATGTTATACCTCATGTTTAGTTTTATACCCTTGTCAATCGCATATATTTTTGGCAGTCTCTTATTGGCCAATAATAGTCTTAAGAGAATAAACATATTATTAGTTGCGGGGGTATTCATCAATTTTGGTCTCAACTGTTATTTGATTCCTCAAGAGCAAGCCCTTGGAGCGGCGAAAGCTACTTTAGTAACTCAGTCATTGATGACCATGGGGCAGATGTTTTTAGCAATCAATATTCTAAAACTAAAAATACACCCTCAACTCCTCTTTATTGTCCTAGGTTTTGGTTTCTTTTGCGTCCTTATATTTGGCAGTATTTATGTATATATTCCAATGTATTGGATATTTAAAGCCATTTTGAGTATATGCTTTTCTCTTGTTTTTGCGTTATTACTGCGGTTGATCGATGTGAAAGCACTAAAAGAGCTATTCTCGAAGAAAA
Source organism: Herpochondria borealis (assembly GCA_032274145.1). Lineage (NCBI taxonomy): Eukaryota > Rhodophyta > Florideophyceae > Ceramiales > Ceramiaceae > Herpochondria > Herpochondria borealis. The sequence goes on along the minus strand of JAVCKV010027640.1, from coordinate 48,286 downwards.
ATCCAACTTAAAAAAATCAATTTTTTTGAATGAATAATGATTACAGCCTAACGAATGTGCTTAAGACATTGGCACGTTGGAAAAAGCAAATTTTTATTGTAACAGGGATAGTTGCCTTAATTTCAGTTATAGGGTCACTTATCATGCCTGATTATTATAAGTCGACAGCCGTATTATATGCGGCAAGTCCGACTTTAGCTAATCCTGACCCTATCGGAGGGGTAGAAAAGTCTTTTTTTACTTATGGAACAGGGGAAGACCTTGATAGGTTATTTGCTATAGCAAACAGTAACTTGGTAAAAAATCATGTGATCAGAAAATTCAACCTTGCAACCCATTATAATATTGATACGACCAGTCGAAAAGGAAAAGCAAAGTTAATTCGGAAGTTCAACAAACTGTTTGAAACAACAAAGACAAAATTTGATGCATTGCAAGTGTCGGCAGAAGATACAGACCCAGCAATGGCTAAAAGTATAGTCCATGAGGCTAGAATGAAAATTGAGAAAGTAGCTCAAGAACTCATTAAAAGAAGTCAACAACTAACCATCAAATCACTAGAGGAAGGGATCAGGCTACAGGAGGAAAATCTTAGAGTTCAAGGAGATTCCCTGTCGAATATAAAAGAAAAGTATAAAATATACGAAAGTAAATCTCAAGCTATTGATCTTGCAAGCATGATTACTGTGAATCAAAGTCGTCTTTCAGAATTAAATGCTAAGATTCGTTCTATGGTGAAATATAGAGTAAAGAGAGATAGTATCAATATGGCTAAAGCTACAGCTGATGGATTGAAAGAAAAGATAATAAAAGTAGATAGCATTCTTAAAGTTTTTAATAAAGGGGTATTGCCAGTCCGTCTTCTTGAAGCTACTCAAAGTAAAGGTGTCGCAGAAGTAGCACTTGAACGAGAACGATTAAAAAAGCTGATGGCAAGTTATAATAAACCCTTTCAAACAGTACATATTATTGAGAAAGAGTCTCTAGCTTACGAAAAGTCACGACCAAAACGATCGCTCATTGTAATAGGGCTATCATTTTTAGCTTTTATGCTTAGTTGTTTAGGAGTATTACTTATGGAGGCAACTAAAGAGTTGAATTGGCGAGATATTTATGCTGGTAAATAAAGGTTATAAACATTCGAAAGAAACTAAGAAGACTTTTTATGCTTTTGCAGGCATTATCATTCTTTGTACGATCATTGCCTTAGTCAAAGAGATGTATTTTTTAGCTGCAGCTCCGCTTGGCATATTAGCACTGGCTGCAATTATCAATGACTATCGAGTTTTATATTACGCTTTTTGGATAACATTGCCATTCTCTATCGAATTCTATTTTGGTAGTATTGGGATGGATTTACCAACTGAGCCTATGATGTTGGGGCTGACTATGATTGCGGTAATAGTTTTTTTGCAAAAGATAGGGCAGATATCATTTCGTTATTTGTATCACCCGATCAGTGTATTTCTGATTATGCACTTGGTTTGGATGTTTTTCACTTCTCTGTTCTCTCAGTCTCCTGTTGTCTCTTACAAGTTCTTTCTTGCAAAAATTTGGTATGTCATTCCGTTTTTCTTTTTCTCTTTTCATATGGTAAAGGATATCCTTATAATTGAAAGAATAATTAAGATCCTGGCTATTTTTCTGACTTTTGCGGTATTGATTGTATTGACAAGACATGCAATAGATGGCTTTACATTCAAAGGTTCACACCATGTGGTGAGGCCCATATTTAGAAATCATGTAAGTTATTCTTCTATTTTGGTTATTGTACTTCCGTTTTTGTGGGCTTTTAGGTCAAATATCGAGCAATTGAAATATAAACGATTGATGTCTTTTGTGATTTTCTTATTTGTGGTGGCGACTTATTTCTCTTATACAAGAGCTGCTCAAGGATGTATAATAATTGCAATTGGAGGATATTTTATTATCAAATATAGGCTTGCTAAAATTGCGATATTGTCAGCCAGTATGGTTACTCTCTTATTGGTTGCTCATCTTGTTACTAATAATAAGTACCTTGACTATGCTCCCAATTTTGAAAAAACGATTGCTCATACTAGTTTCGACAATATTCTGGAGGCAACAATGAAGATGGAAGATATATCAACAATGGAGCGGGTATACAGATGGGTAGCGGGTAGTCAAATGATCAAGGAGAAGCCTATTTTAGGATATGGTCCTGGCAGTTTCTATAATCATTATACTAAATATACAGTCAGTAGTTTTGAGACATATGTGAGTGATAATCCTGAAAAATCTGGAATTCATAGTTATTATTTGATGACACTTGTTGAGCAGGGATTTATAGGTTTATTAATCTTCCTAGGATTGATATTTTCTATCATCTTACATGGTGAAAAAGTGTATCATAAATTTGCTAAAAATAGGGCAAAAAACTATATCATGGCAGCTACTTTGAGCATTATAGTTATATGCACTTTATGCCTTATCAATGATTTAATTGAAATAGATAAAGTAGGTCCTTTTTTCTTTTTATGTGCCGCTATTATTGTCATTTTTGATCTACAAACGAGAAAATCTATTCCGCATGACACAGAATGAATTATTATCTCATTTAGATAAAGTGGAGCGAATAGCATCTAGCTCAAAAATGGGTAGGTTTTTAAAATCACCCATAAAGTATTTATATGCAATTTTGCATCGGAAATTAATATATAGTCGACAGAAGAAGGAGATTGAAACTAAATGTAAAACTTTCTTTAATGTTGATATGGATATTATGTTGCCATCAAGTACTGATATCTATCTTACAGGTGGAAAATCTCATGCTTCAGAAATCGCACTAGCTAGATATATGATTCATGAAATTGGTAATGCTGATATCTATCTTGATGTAGGGGCACATTATGGTTACTTTTCATTGCTAGCTTCTAAATTAGTTGGAGAAAAAGGTGCTGTATATTCAATAGAAGCGAGTCCAGTAACTTATAAGATTTTATCAAAAAACGCTAATAAGGTTAAAAATATCTCTAGCTATAATTATGCTGTTTCTGATAAGGAGCAAAAAATGACATTTTTTGAATTCCCTAATCTTTATTCGGAATACAATTCTCTATTTGTAGGACAATATGAAACAGAAGAATGGTTTCAAAAATACAAACCAAAAGAAATCTCTATCCAAGCTATTAAACTGGATAACCTATTAAGGAACCAGAAAATAGTCCCATCATTTATTAAAATTGATGTAGAAGGAGCGGAGTATATAGTTTTGAGAGGTATGGAAAATTATCTCGCCCAAAATCAAACAATTATAGCTATGGAGTACTTGTCTCCTAAGCGAGGAAATGAAATGCATCAAAAAGCTGAACAGTATCTAAAAAGTATAAAATATATCTCCTACATTATTGAATTAGATGGGACACTTCTTCAAGTTGATGATATCTCAAGTTACTTAGAAAAAGTAAAAATTGATTCTACGAATGTTATTTTTAAGGCATTATAATAAATTTATCTTCTAGGTATTAACGTAGTTGGATATGCAACCACACTTTGATGCCCATCTATACTCACGGAAGAAACGCCAAATAAGTAATTATCAATTACTATGTTTTCTAATGTAAATTCGGAAACATTACCAACATACCTACTGTATTGCCATTGAGGAGCTGTTGTGTCTCTCCAATGTACTATATATCCGATGATATGCTCATCACTAGGACTAGGATCCCATTTAAGTTTTGTAGAGGGATTTACAGCCCCACCGATCATAAGACCTGATGGTGGTTTGGGAGACCATGCTATAGAGGCTAGGTTGATTGCGTTTACTGCGGTTAATTTAGAGCAAAAGTCAAAATCTACACCTTCTAGAACATCACCGTATGATATTCCGTTCTCTACACGAATATCTTGGTGCTGCATGTTATAATTCTCATGAGTTTCCATGATTCTAATTCCTGGGAACCCAGCATCATTAAATGGTCTGTGATGTCCTCCTCTTCCGAAACGGTCCAAACGATATATCAGTTTGGGCTTCATTTCTGGCATATATTGACTTGTGATTTTATGTACATACCTTGCTAGTTGACGACTAGGGCCATCCACTTCTCCGCCATAAAATCGCTTCCATATTCTTTGCTGCTCATTTTCATCAGGGCTATTTGCTTCTGAGAATATTCTGAAACTACGATTATCAATGATTCCATCGATTCCTTTGATGTTACCAATCATATCATTATTGAGGATTCCTATTATATCCCATTCATACTCTTTTGCTTTTTCCGCCATTATTTTACCACCGAAAAGACCTTGCTCTTCCCCTGATAAACCAACGAATATAATACTAGATTCGAATTCATAATTGGACAACACTCTTGCTGCTTCTATGACTCCAGCCATACCTGAAGCATTGTCATTTGCTCCTGGACTATCATCAGTAGCATTCAATGGGTCGGAGATTCTAGAATCTATATCACCACTCATTATGATGTATCTATTAGGATATTTATTTCCTTTTTTAATTGCCATTACGTTTACTATCCAAGTATCATCAGGAATTCTCCTGGATTCACCTTTTTTGACCAAGCCTCGTTGGTATTTTACTTCTAAACATTTATTACAATTAGCTGAAATTGCGTCAAATTCTGCCTTGATCCATCTTCTTGCAGCACCTATACCTCTTGTGTCTGATATAGTGTCGGATAAGGTGTGCCTCGTGCCAAAGCCTGCTAACTTAGTAATGTCAGCCTCTAGTCGATCTGCCGAAATGTCCTTTACTATGTCATAAATTCGATCATCTTGTATGGGTGGTGATTGAGAAAAAGTAGTTGCTACTCCAAAAAAGAAACAGATGATAGTTATTGCGATTTTCATAGAATATTTTTTTATGGTAATAAGGTAAGGATATATAGCCAATGATATATAAAGACTGTGAATAAAAAATATTTGTATTCTCCTTCCTCCGGCTTGGTTGAAATGAAAAAGAGACCGAAACAACGTCTCGATCTCTTCTAAAATTCTATTTTATTTGCAATGAAGTATTACTCTACCACTATTCTTTTAGGTATTGAGTATTGTCCATTTTTAATGTTTATGAAGTATACGCCAGTTGGAAATTGACTTATATTCACAGATGTTGTCTTGCTATTTATTTTCCCTGTTACTAAGACTTGACCATTCACATTTATTAGATCATAAGATGTATATGTCTCAGTTGATTCAGTTAGATCGATTGTAACTCTATCATTGGCTGGGACTGGATATATAGAAATTTCATTTGCTATTGCAGCATCAAATGAACTTGTAGGATTATTCACTTCAATGTTGAAATTATTAATTCCTAGGAACCCCCCTTCGCCATCTATAACTGTAAATGAGAAGTATGTGCTATAATTCCAACCTCCAGAAACGTAAGTTAATTTACCACTATCGATATCTGATTGTGTGAATTGAGCCGCTATAGAAACGGTATTTCCGTCATATTTCAACTGTCCTCCAAGTGGTAGTTCTACTAAAGTGTAGATTAAATCTGCTGAGGTATTATTGCTATCATCGACTTTAAGCTCTGAAGTAGTTATTGTTCTAGTTTCGTTCCAAGGCAAGATGATTTCATTATTGTTAACAATAAATGGACTTTCTACTGCTTGATTCGAACAAATTTCTAACGTGAATGCTTTTAGTTTACCTCCATTTCCAGAAGATGTATCATCTATTTCTAATGTCCAAACACCGTTTGCTTGCTCTCCATTGAATGCTTCGAATTGACTCTTTGGTCTATATGTTTTACCATTTGCATTCAGTGGGCATTTCACAGAGGAGTTGGATGCATCATCAAACGTACAGTTGAAATCTGATTGATTACATATTTTGCTAAACATGATTACCCTTGTACCTGTAGGAGATATTAGAGTTGTGACCAAATCCTTATTGTTATCATGTTCTCCAATGAATTCTGTAACATTCACATCAGCTATAGTTCCTCCACTAACAATTACTTCAGATGTGATTGTTGGTAATCCTGATTGAGAAATATTTATTGGTAAAGTAGACGCAGGAGGTGAATACTTTGAACATGCTAACACTTCAGTGCTAAATGCGTGGGTTTTACTCGCCTTCCCGGTTCCACAAATATTTTGAGGGATGATTCTCCAATAGTATACTGTATTTTTATCTAAAATAACTAGTGGAGAAAAAGAAGTGCCTGTCAAGTTTGTTTCAGTAATATATACACTCGACCCAAAAGCAGGTGTAGTCGCTATCTCAATAGTATAAGAATCAGCGTTTGCAGATTCACTCCAAGAAAAATCAGGTGCTACTCCTACTCCAGAATCACCGTCAACGGGACTCATTCCCTCCAATGCGTTATGGTCTGTACTACTTACTATTAATATTATGTCTCTTTCAAATTCATCTACTCCATCTACATTTGCTTTGATAGTTATATCAAATCTGTTAGAAAGCGTATTGTCGCTATAGTCAATAGTCATAGTAGTAGATTCTCCGACGGGAACTGTTGAAGGATTGAATGTTGCTGTAGCTCCATCTGGCAATCCAGACGAAACGGAAAAATCTACATTACCCTCAATACCAGCAAATCCAGAAGTAGAAATCTCTACAGAAGTAGTTGTAGGAAGACAAACAGCCTGAGATACTGGGTCAGGTGAAAAGAATACTGAAGGTTCAGTTGGCTCTTCAACTTTAATATTTCCACCATTTATAGTAAAAAATATACTATTTGATGCTTTTACAATTATTCTACCCTCAAAAGTAATTTTGTTAGGCATATAAACCGTAGCTGATCCAGAATTCGGAATTTCTTTAGCAAGCAACTCCATATTATCAAAACTAAAGTTATTTGCATTTTCAGTATTGAAATAAATGTCAACTGTAGGAGCATTTACAGGTGCTACATCTGTTCCTGCCACATTCCAAGTTATATCAAGTGGATCACCGATTTTGACTGATGTTCCACTATTCCCTTGACTTGTTATTTCAAATTTTTCACTTGTTGCTACTGTTTTGAATCTAATCTCTTCGTATACAGCTGTTCCAGCTTCAGCATTATTATCTCTTGCCGTAAACACAAAATTAAGATTCATATTTCCAACAGGCATAACTTCAGTTCTGTCAAAATTTCCTAGTAAGATGTTATCAGGAGATGGGAAAAACCTCACAGGAGAAGTTCTAGCTGGAAAAGATCTAAATCTAGGAGCGGTTCCTATTGGCGCGCCAAGCGGGCTTTGAGGACCCGTATTAAAACCATCCCATTGATAGGTTAGATTATCTTCATCATTTGCATCGGTAGCACTTCCTTCTAATACAAAATATGTGTCTTCAGGAATACTGAAGTTATCTTCATATGAAAGGCTGATTACTGGTTCTATATTTGAAGTTTCTATTTTCTCTGCACAACCATCAGCTAGTCCTCCATCTCTGGTGTGTCTGTAGATTGCCATAAGAGATCCTGTATGGTAATAAGGGTCACTGCCACTGAATATGTTTAGAGACGGCCCACATAGATTACCATATGACATTATTGAAGATCCACTTCCAGGCTCGTAACCATTCCCAAGCGACTCATTACCATTACAATTGTTGAAAGTGTGTGGGGCAGACATTTGGTGTCCTATTTCATGAGCTGTAACCTTAGCCGCGTTATAATCTAGGCTATTATTAGCATGACATGTTACTGCTCCTCCTTTATTGCTATCATTACAATGAGACGATAAAGCGGCTATACCACCAGTATCACAAAATCTAGCATATACATGCCCCAAATCGTATGCATTATTTCCAATTCTACTATTTATTATATCTGTGTTTACATTTAACATTGCAGATCCAGAACCTGAATTTAAATATGGATCTGAAGCACCATCGAAATTAAGTAATAAATCATTATCCTCAACTAAAACTATTCGAATAGCCAATTCATTTTCAAATATCTGATTGATTCTATTTACGCCAGTCACCATGTCGCCTATTGCATTCTCTGGAGTACCTCTTGAGGCTCCCCATTCTCCTGTACAAGCTATTGCTATCCTATATACTCTCATAGGTATTTCACCATCTACGCTTCTAGTTTGCATGACATCATCGAAGTGAAGGTCTTTCAATTCATCCTTGGTACCGCAAATTGGAACATCCATTTCGATTTGTGTTATGTAATTAGCAACATCGTAAACTAGATATTGATCTTTATTTCCTTTTGCATATGGATCTATATATACGACACCTTGAGGACTATGGATAGCTGCATGGAATCCGTAAGGTCCGACATCTAGTCTTATGTTCTTGCTATTGTCAGTAGTACTATACCCTTTGTAAGATTTAATGCTAGAGAATTTTTTAGCTAGCTTTGGTGCCATCACAGGTGCATCGAATAATTCAAATATTTCGAAACTACCATCAGCCGTTGGTAAAGACATCATCATTCCATCGACAGATTTTATCTTCATTTTTTCATCGGGGGCATTTGAGAGTTCTTTGACAATATCATCAAATGCTAGCTCATATGCCTGATATGCAGTTGGCATTATCAATCTATCTTCTTCCGAAGCTGCTCGAAATTTGGTAACTTCTGATTTTGTCCACAGAGATTGTGCATTTAAAGAAAAAGAAACTACTCCTAGGAGCATAATGATTACATGTTTCAACATAGTATTTTATTTAATCGATATTCAATGTTTATGAGCGGTCTGCCGCAATAGTATAAAAGTTTACCCGAACCTTTTACAACTATAAATATACAAACGTAAAATGAATGAATAGGTTTGACATTGTAATTGTTACGACGCTGTACTACTTTTTATAACTTTTTTACACTAAAACAATCTCGTAGCGGACTATTTGCGGTTGAAATTGTGTTCGAAAGTTAATTGATGAGCATTTATTTTCTGTGATCAATGTCAAATACTTCTCCAAACACAGCAAATGTGTATAATTGATAAAAAATGGATTATTGGTATTAATAAAATAACTTTTTTCTTTTTAAAAGGGAAACCCCAATCGAAAATCCGACAAAAGGAGAACTAAGGTTGATTTCATCTTGTATTTCTATAACATCATCGATTTTCCACTTATCTGTATCAAGATGAAGTTTGTATCCACTGCGAAGAACCGCCTCTATGAATACCTGCTTAAGTTGGATGGAAGTTCCAAATTCTAATCCAATCATTCCCGGCACTTGTAAAGAGGTAGCATTATAGTTTTTAAAATCCGAAGTCTGAATATAAGATAAAGACGAAGACTGTAAATTTTCGACGAATGAAAGCTTATAATATTCAAAACCGACGCCTAAGAAAGGTTTGACCATCAGTACGTTTCCTTTAGTAATATTATAGCCTGTTTCGAAGCTAGATGTAAATCCTATCATTGAGACTTGATTTTGTGCTTGTCTATTAGTAGTCAATCTTTGATAAAATCCGAATGATGAAGTGCCACCCCAAGCGGACTTAGACCTGACAGTTTTTATGTACCATTCGAAGCTGTATGCATATTCATTAAGTTTTGCAAAGTCATTTGAGGTTAAGTGAGATTGAAATTTATTTATTGGGCTGGAAAATAGGTTATATCTTAATCCAGTTACTAAATAAGAAGTGTCTTTTTCTAACGTCTCATTAATAGAGACTTTCGTTTCTTGAGAAAATGATAAAAATGTAAGGAATAGAAAAGCGACTGCAATTAGTGATTGTTTCATATTAATAGGTTTATAAACTGACTGTATTATCAATTTTAATTAAAATGTTTGGGACCAATAATGCATTTGTAATTTAGAATATTACTCTTGCATTTATTATACTAGAATTGATTTTAACCAAGATTTAAAACTCTTCTTGCTAATATGTTAACTGTAAGTTGCTGCGATGTACTAAAACTCATGGTTAGAGTAATAAAACCTTCTCATAGCGGACTATTTGGGATTTGCATGGTGAATAACACTTGGATCGCATCACAAATTTGAGTGTGATGAATTCGAATAGTGTAACTTTGAATAACAATAATTTTAATTAAAATAATATCTAAATGAAATATCTAACTCTCTTTTTTGCGATATTAATAATTGCTTGTGCAAAACCACAAGAGCCTACAATTTTCAAAGCTGATATATCAAATACTGAAGCTAAAGAAATCACAATTAGTGGCTTTAGCTATGTTAAGAAAATAGCAATAAATGATTCCAAAGCATCAGATACATTGGATATTAATATGGCTGGTGTATATCAATTAAGCTTTGGGAGAGCTACAACAGGAATCTATTTAGCACCTGGTGATGAGGTCTCTCTTTCTGCTGATGCTAAAGAATTTACAAAATCATTATCGATAACTAGTCCGCATCATGAAGTTCAAGAATATATAAAAGTCAAAACAGATTTAGAAAGTTCTATTTTCTCTCGAGATTTGTTTGATCTCGGCCCTGAAGAGTTTTCTACAAAAATTGCTAGCAGAAAGGATACTCTGATGTCAATATATAATAATTCTCAAGTGAAAAATTTATTGCCGACTGAAACTGAAAGTATAGATCTATTTGCAAAAAGGCTAATGTTCATATATCCTGATTATAGTGATCAAGATTTAGGTGAATTGCCGGTAGAATTTCAGGATGTGCTTGCTGGGATAGATCTAGGTAATGAATCAAAGTTCAATTCAATGCCAAATTATAAAAGCATGGTGAAAGATCACTTTAGTATGAATATGTATAGAGATACTTCTGATACTTATGAGGAAGTATTTATGAAGAATATATCTGAATTGCCAAGTGGAAATATTAGAAATCAATTGCTTTATGGAGACATGAAATATATGTTGGGACCAAATGATAATCTGGAAAAAATGTATGCTTTTTTCAATGAAAAATCATCAAATAGTGGTCATAAAATTAAAATGGAAGAGTTATATACGGCATTTCAGAAATTAAAGAAAGGAGAATTGTCTCCAATATTTGATTACGAAAACCATGCTGGCGGATCTACAAAATCTGAGGACCTTAAAGGTAAATATGTATATGTAGATGTCTGGGCTACATGGTGTGGACCATGTATAGGAGAGATTCCTTCATTAAAAAAAGTAGAAAAACAGTATCACGGTAAAAATATTGAATTCGTTAGTATTTCTATTGATAACACAGACGATCATGAAAAATGGATGGATATGGTTTCGAAAAAGGAATTGGGAGGTATACAATTAATGGCTGACAATGCTTGGCAGTCGAAGTTTGTTCAAGATTATAAGATCAATGGAATTCCTAGATTTATCCTTATCGATCCAGAAGGGAAGATTGTATCAGCTGATGCTCCAAGGCCATCTGATAAAAAATTAGTAGAAAAACTAGATGAACTTGCAATATAAAAGATACTATTTTTTGAAGATAGTTATTTAATTATATCAATCTTGGTTAATCTTGTTGGGGTGCCCATTAATCTTTCATTTGGAAAAATTTCAAGAATTTTACCTGAAAATCGAACTTTTATACCTTCTACTTTGAGTTCTATTGGGACATCAACATCACAGACTTTGTATCTACTTGTCCCTGGTGGGATGCTGATAGTGACATTATTGCCTATAAGCATAATTTCACCTTCTTTATTCTCTATTGTTCGTATTGTTTTTCTAACCCCGTGGCAGTCTTCTTCCATAGTGTGGGGAGTCATTTCTGGTTTGTCGATATTGCTTACGTCCTCAATTTTTTGTTCTGTTTCTGATTTGATGTCATCATTTTTAATCTTGTTATTACATGAACTCGACATCATAATTAATCCGAAGAATAAAAATAATAAAGGAAGTAAGTTTTTCATAGTTGCTAATTTATTTAACCAAACATATCGGATGCCAAAAATAACATTTTTTTGAATGTCTCTTATATATTCCAAATTTCTGAAGTTGATATTTGAAATCGCCTAAGTAAAAGAGCATTTGTTTACGATCTTATTTTGAGCGGCAAAGTAATTCTTGCAATAATCAGCTTTTTTGACTGTTATTATAGTGTTAGAAATATGTTTTGTAGATCTGAACATAAATGCGCTTTTCATAAGTGTTTGTTTGTAAGTACGTTATTAAGACTGTGGTCGGTAGAAAGGGTCACTTAATTAGTTATCCAATAGTGATGCTGTATGACTTTAAATAATAACTATATTTGTGCCATTGGCGAATGTATATTGCCACTAATAAAATGAACTTATGGTATTATCTATGACTGGTTACGGCCAAGCAAGTAAAGAATTTAAAGATAAAACAATCAGAGTTGAGATAAAATCGCTCAATGGTAAAACATCGGATATTAGATGTAAGGTCCCAGGAGCTTATAAGGAAAAGGAAATTCAATTAAGAAAATTAGTTCTGGAAAAAGCTTATCGTGGTAAGTTTGATTTTTCGCTTACTATTGAGTCGGAAAAAGGAGACGATGATTATGGTTTGAATAAACTATTGTTCAAAAAATACTATCAAGAGATCACGGAACTCCAAACAGAATTGGGTATTGAAGGAGGAGATATAGTACAGACGATTCTGAGAATACCAAATGTTGTCGGTTCACTTAATGAAGAAATAGACGAAGAGGAATGGGCTGAAGTGATAGCTACATGCAAAGATGCATTGAAAGCACTTCATGACTTCAGAGAAACAGAGGGGACTGCTGCGGAAAAAGATCTAAGAGACGCTGCTTCTAATATTGCTTCGCTTCTCAAAGATGTAGAGCAATATGAAGGTGGTAGAATAGAAACGCTCAAGGATAGGTTTAGAAGAAACCTTGAAGAGTTTAATCAAGATGAAAAGGTAGACCGTAATAGATTTGAGCAAGAGATTATCTACTATATTGAGAAATTGGATATCAATGAAGAAAAAGTAAGATTAGCTCAACACTGTAAATACTTCGATGAAGTAATGAATAGCAATGCTATGGAAATTGGTAAGAAACTAGGATTCATAGCACAAGAGATGGGTAGAGAAATCAATACGCTTGGTGCAAAGGCGAATGAAAAAAACATCCAGAAAATAGTAGTATCCATGAAGGACGCACTAGAAAAAATTAAAGAACAAGTTGCAAATATTGTATAAATGAGGACGACTTCGAAAGAGGGTAAAATGTTCATTTTTACGGCACCTTCTGGTGCAGGTAAAACCACTATAGTTAGACATTTACTAAAGACATATGATTTTCTTGATTTTTCTATTTCCGCGACTACTCGGGAGATGCGAGATTATGAGATAGACGGAAAAGATTATTACTTTCTCACACCAGAAGAATTCAGGGCAAAGGTAGCTAATGATGAATTCATAGAATGGGAAGAGGTATATGAGGATCAACTTTATGGAACACTAAAAAGTGAAGTAGACCGAGTATGGGATACAGGTAAGCATATAGTATTTGATATAGAAGTAAAAGGAGCAACCAATATTAAAAACCTTTATGGAAATAAATGTCAGGCAATTTTTATCAAACCTCCTTCTGTTGAGATATTAATTAAGAGATTGATCGATAGGAAAACAGAATCAGATGCTAGTCTAAAGAAGAGAATAGCTCGGGTGAAAAGAGAAATGACATATCAAGATACCTTTGATGCTATTCTAGTCAATGATTTACTTCAAGTAGCTCTCAAGGAAGCGGAATTTATGGTAGAAACATTTGTCTATGGCAAGCCTTTTGAAGAAGAAGAATAGCATTTTGTCAATATGAATTCAGTATCAGCAACCACACAAGGAATAGAAGTCACAGTAATTCCGCAATATCATGAAGAGATGTCAAAACCGTCTCTCAATAAATATGTGCATTCGTATAAAGTGAAAATCACAAACCATAGCGGATTTGAGGTGCAATTGTTGAGTAGGCACTGGATTATCACAGATGCAAATAGCAAAGTCAGAAATGTGGAAGGGGAAGGAGTGATTGGTCAACAGCCCATTTTGGAATTAGAGGAATCTCATTATTATAAATCTTGGTGCCCATTATCAACCCCAGTGGGTAAGATGTCCGGCACCTTTACTATGATAAGAACAGTAAACAATAGTGCCTTTCTTGTCGAAATTCCTGAATTTAGATTGATCGCTGATTTTAAGAATAATTAGTAATTGCTTCTTTGGGAGAATTCTCTATTTCTCCAGTGGCCAGCATTAAAAATTATCAATTTTGAACCTACAATTAATTACTGAAGTAATTTAGCGTTATCTATTGGGCAGATGTATCATGAGATCCATGAATGATAGGTGTATTATCAACTTTAAGAAACATATTATTTTCCTACAGACGAACCAATTTTTGCAGACTTTATGATGTACTCCAACTGCATCATCATATCTCTTTTATCCTGACCTGGACCAAGAATAAATGTATCTATAAATATGATTTCGTTTGTCTCTTTATTCAATATAATATACGCAGCATAAGGTCCTCCTAAGAAGTCCTTTTCCATTTCCCATATTCCTCTGATTTCTTTCACATATTGACCATCAATCTCGTATGTGTAGTCGTACGTAGGTAAATCAACTGGATTAGTAACCATGTAACTCCCTTCTGCAGCTGATGATACGTGACGTTTTCCATATTCATCCCTGAGTCTGATTATGTTTTCATTTGATAATTGATCTTCGCTAGTATATGGGAATTTTTGGATTACGATATTCAGCAGCATCTTTTTTGTATCCTTTCTCAGCCAAGTGAAGTTTTCTGCATCTGGTTTGATGTTATCATAGTCTCCAGGAATTCGCATCGTAAAACCATACTGTTCGTTGATTTTGCGCATCAGTCCAGGATTTTCATTCTTGAGTACATATATAGATGCATCTAGTCTTTCAATGTCATGGAGCCTTACACGTTTTGCTACGGCTGGATAATTATCTCTTATTACTTTGCTAAGGGCATCTTCTCCTTTGGCAAATAAGTAAATTAATATTTGATTTCTTGCCCACTTATCTTTTCCGACTGAAGTACAGAATTCTGGATCTTGTTTTGCTTTTAAGAAGCGTTCTTCGCCTAAATCTCTACGCAGCATTTTAGTAGTACTAGATTCTGGATCATCAAGGTCAGCTAATACTATATAAGTTCTTAATTCTTTACGCAAACTCTCGTTACCCAGTTGGATAGGAGTGAAGTGTCTCACGTCGAACATAGGTTCAGGGGTAGGCATAAT
Source organism: Herpochondria borealis (assembly GCA_032274145.1). NCBI lineage: Eukaryota > Rhodophyta > Florideophyceae > Ceramiales > Ceramiaceae > Herpochondria > Herpochondria borealis. The sequence continues at coordinate 33,206 of JAVCKV010027640.1, read as the reverse complement.
CGGGTATGCACTTTGGAAATAATAATTGAAAGAATCCTGAACTGGACTATCCCAAAGATCTTTATCAGATATAGCTACAATCTCATTCATACGAGCCATTGCCATGGGCTTTGATTCGTATGTTTTAGCCATCTCCTCATTACAAGAGTAAAGAGACATCACTGTAAAAATCGAGAATATATATATAAGGTACTTCATCATTTTAGTTTAATTGAGCTTAGGAAAAGGTAATCTATAGCTTTAACCTAAGAACTTTATCTACTACTTAGATGTCCGAAGTTACTGTTTTGGTGGGAAGTATTTACCATTTGATTTTTGTAAGTGTATTTTAAGCAAGCGTTATTTTAATTCAAGTTCATCTATTGGCAAATAACGATTTTGCAATACTTTAGTCCTTAATGACCTTTAGACTAAGATCTAATTGCCCGGCAGAATGAGTCAATGCACCTACAGATATGAAATTTACTCCAGTCTCGGCTGTTTTTCTTACTGTATTCAATGTAATACCTCCAGATGCTTCCGCTTCGAATCTGCCGTCGATGATTGCTACTGCCTCTCTCAATATTGGAATTTCGAAATTGTCCAGCATAATTCTCGTTATACCACCAACTTCTAGCACTTCATATAGCTCTACTAGGTTTCTTACTTCAACTGTGATGCCGAGTTCTTTTCCCGTAGTTTTGAAATAGCTGTGAACTTGTTGAACTGCTTTTGTAATACTACCACAAGCATCTACATGGTTATCTTTTATCATGATCCAGTCGTATAGACCGTCTCTATAGTTGGTTCCTCCTCCAATTCTCACAGCCCATTTTTCTAAAAATCTAAGAAGAGGAGTAGTCTTACGTGTATCAAGAATTTTTACATTTAATCCGTCTACTTCTACTGCAAATCTAGAGCTCATAGTAGCTATGCCACTCATACGTTGCATCGTATTGAGGACTAATCTCTCTGCCTTGAGTAAGGCCTGACTGCCACATTCTACATAGAATGCTTCGTCGCCATAGAATACATCAGAACCGTCCTTAATTCTTACATCTATAGTTGCTGTGGGATCGACCTTCTTGAATATCATTTCTGCTAATTCCACTCCTGCGATTACGCCTGGGTCTTTGACTAATAATCTTGCTTTTGATCTGCCATTAGCGGGTATACATGCTAAAGAAGTGTGATCACCATCCTTTACATCTTCATGTAGTGCTTCGTCAATGAATTTCTCTATTTGTGCTTTTGATATTCCGTCCATGTTTAAATTGTCATTTTTTTAAGGACTGCAAATATAGGATTTTCAATAATGCCGTGCTTAAAAACCTTTTCGAATGAACTCTATGCCATTTTCGGACATATTTGTAGTTAAGCCAGTTACCTTATTATTACTTGAAACAGTAAAATCAAAGCGTAGAAATGGGGGCATTACAGTTGGTATATCTTCGGCAAAGTCAGTTGTAAAACCGTTGTTCTCATCATGTATTAAGCTAAAAGTAGTAAATGGACATCTGATAAGTAAGGACTTCTCTTTCATGAAAACTTCTAGTGTGCCAAATCCATCTCTTGAGTAATCCCCGCAAAAGTGCTCTAAATTAATTGATGGAGGCTTACTAATATTTATTAATGGTTTAGGAGCTATTTCTGTAGCTAAAGTTGCTGGGCCAAAATGAATATTTGGATCCGTCACCTTCCTTTTAATTTCTAATAATTGATCTACCAATAAGTTGGTAACTTCGTAAGGTAGCGAAGAATTCGATTGATTAGAAAGCACGCAAATACCAAGATTTTCATCAGGAAATAAAGCTACATTAGCCGAATAGCCCGAAACGGCACCGCCATGATGGACTTTTTTGTAACCAAAATAGTTATCAAGGAACCATCCATAACCATAAGCAGAATAAGTAGTGTCGATGCCTTCTGCAAATTGCGCACCAGAGATTTTCATTTGAGGTTGGATTGCTTTTTTGATATATTCTTGTGGCAGAACTTGATCATTATTGAGTTTTCCATTGTTTAGCCAAATCATCATCCACTTGGCCATGTCTTGGGCATTGCTATATACTCTTCCTGCCGCTCCTCTTCCAATCATGTTTTCTAAAATTGTCTCATGGGGCTTGTTCTTATGTACGGCATATCCCAAAGAGCGATTCTCAGTTTGCAAAGCTTGCTTGTTGTCGGCTACTGTGTTATGCAACGACAATGGATCGAAAATTTGTGATTTGAGGTTTTCTTGCCACGGACGAAGTAAGACCTTTTCTGAAATCAGAGAAACTATGCCATATGCATAATTGCAATACATAAATGATTCACCAACCCGAGCTGATGGGTGAAGAAATACTAATCGATCTACTAATTCATCTAATGCCTTAGGTGGAAAAAGCACGGAGGAAGACTCGGTAGACATATTTGATAACCCTGAACTGTGGGTAAGCAAGTGATGAATTTGTACCTGCTTATCCATTTTTTTATTGTAAAATTTAAGATTATCCAAATGTTTTGAGGGTAGGTCCGTCATTTTTAATTTTCCCTGATCTTCTAGGACTCCTATCATAGCTGATGTAAATGCCTTACTGCAAGATCCAATACTGAATAATGTCTGCTTATCGACAGATAGATTATTTGAAATATCCCTCATCCCAAATCCCTCACTAAAAATTACATTATTGTCTTTTACGACAGCAATGGACAAGCCAGCGGCATGATATTGCTCTAATAACTCTTCTACTTTTTGTTCAACATTTTCTAATTCTGGAAGAACTTTTTCTTGTGCATTTATTATTGCTGAAGTGAGTAAAAATAGCAAGATTGAAATCTTTAATTTCATAGTAATTAAATTTGTTATGGCTTAATTAATTCCTCTTTAGGGGTATGTATTATTTCTTGTTACTCATTTCTTTTGTGTACATCTTATGAATAATGGTCCATTTGCCTTCAAGTTTAAGCAACATAAAATAGTCTATATAAGAGTTTTTATAATCAGGATGTGAGATCTTTACCTTTGCCACGGCAGCATTATTTTCGAAATCTATAGAAAGGATTCGCCCCTCCTCACCAGTAGGCTTTCCTTCTTTTGTATCTAGAATGTATTCTGTACCAGACCAGGTTGTCATTTTTCCTTCTTTATCCGTAGAATAGAGATTGAGCTTAGGATGAAAGGCTTTTTTTAGTCTATCTGGTTGTCCCTCTGTTGAACCTTCTATGTAATCTGTAAGCGTTTTTGATATGAGCTCTATGTCTGATTGTGCTGTTGTAATTTGAATCGATGATATGATAAATACTAAGGCTAATAAATGTTTCATCCAATTTTTTTTGATTAATAATAATTTCAATATAAGCCAGATAGAAAGTTACTTTGGAGAAAGTATATGTTTGGATTATAAGAGTCTATGAAAGGCAATTGACGATATATTAATCTCGTTTGTATACGCTTATGGTTTATACTTATACTAAACTGTCAAAGATTAATTACAATCAATTATCTTTATGAAATGTCTAAAAGGAAGAAGCATATTATATTTTGGGTTGTCATATATGTTCTATGGAGCTACATGAAATCTGGAGGGACTATGCATCCGACTATCCTGCAGTTGAATTTATTCAACATGGCAATATATATATCCGCATATTATTTTTTCATGAAAATTCAGTTACCACATTTGATGTTAAAAAAGAAGTACATCATGTTTGGCATTAGTTTGATTGTGACGAGTGGAATACTTTATTTCTTTTGGAGACTAATCGGTTATTATCATTTTGATGAATGCATCTACGGCGAGAAACAAAGCTTTATGAGGGGCGCGGGATACTTACAGAATGCTATTCAATTCTATTCTCCTACAGTAATGCTCTATCTATGGCATCAATATGATGATCGACTCGAAGAGCAAAGGAGATTGCATCAATTGGAAAAAGAGAAACTAGAAACAGAATTGAAATTCCTTAAAGCTCAAATCAATCCACATTTTCTTTTCAATACACTGAACAACCTATATTCTTTCGTAGTGACCAAGTCTGAGAAAGCACCTGATATGATTTTAAGATTATCAGGAATGTTAGATTATATATTGTATAAAAGTCAACAATGGAGAGTTACTCTAAAAGAGGAGTTGACCAGCATCGAAAACTTCATAGAGTTAGAGAAGATACGTTACGGAGATAGATTGAATGTAGAATATCGAATCGAAGGAGATTTACATGTTCAGATATCACCATTGATCCTACTATCTACTGTTGAAAATGCTTTCAAACACGGTGCTAGTGGTGATATAGACGAACCCGAAATAAAAATAAATATTACATCACAAGAGGATTCTATTAGATGTGAAGTATGGAATACAAAAAGTAAATTGAAAGGAGAAATCAATGACGAGTATAAAGAAGGGATAGGGCTTTCAAATATAAAAAGGCAACTAAACCTTACCTATCCCAATTTGCATACCATTGAAATCAGAGAGGATGAGTCATCATTTAGCATAACCATCAAAATAACTGATGTAAATGAGTAAAATAAGGTGTTTAATAATTGATGATGAGCCGCCTGCAACAGAGCTTCTGGAGCAGTACATCGGCATGATTGATCAGCTAGAGATAGTAGCAACAAGCCATAGTGCAATCAAAGCCTTTGATCTTCTGAAGGATACGAATATTGATCTGATGTTTGTCGACATTAGAATGCCAGTCTTGAACGGTATTGACTTTATTAAAACACTTAAGAATCCACCTTCTGTTATATTGACCACTGCCTATAGAGAATATGCACTCGATGGATATGACTTGGATATTGTGGATTATCTCCTCAAGCCAATTTCATTTGATAGATTTCTAAAGGCAGTAGATAGATACAGGAATAGAACCAAGGATCTTATTCCTGAGACTGAGTTAATTTCGAGGAAAGAGCCAGAACATGTCTACTTCAATGTAAATCGAACACACCATAAAGTATTGTATAATGACATTCTATATGTAGAAAGCTTGAAAGACTATTCTAGAATTCATCTTAAGGAGTCTAAAGCAATTATTGTGAAGGGAAATATAGGAACCACTTTAAAACATTTAGATTCAACTCAATTTCTAAGGATTCATCGTTCTTTTGCAATTTCACTGAAACATGTGCAGTCATTCAACCAATCCGAAATTGAAATAAGAGGTACAAAACTGCCAATCGGAAATAGCTATCGAAAAGATTTGATAGGAAAAATATAATACCTTCTTACTATAAATAACATCTTTAGTATATTAATTTTTTTTATTTATATAATGTAAATGTTTCCATTTGACTTGATAATCAGGTGCTTATGCCTGTTTTTTAGTATTTATGAGAAATAAATTGGCTCTGTATTTATGTTTTTAGTTGTATAACTATAATTATAGTTATACATTTGCTTTTATAGTTGAATAATTCAAAACTCACTGTTATGGAGAAACTTACAAAAGCAGAGGAAGAAATAATGGTCCTGATATGGGGGAAAGGTGCATGCACTGTCAGTGATCTCATCAAAGAAATGAAGGATCCAAAACCTGCCCATTCTACCATATCCTCATTTATACGAATACTAGAAAAAAAGGGATTTGTAGATCATAAGGCATATGGACGAACATATGAATACTTTCCAATAGTAGAAAAGGCAGATTATAGCAAAGGGCGATTATCAGGATTGATTTCGGACTTCTTCGGAGGTTCTGTAGACGAATTAGTTTCATTCATTGTCAAAGAAGATAAGATGAGTATCCATGAGATGCAATCCTTGCTGGATAAAATTAAAAATGACGATGACTAACCCCAGATATCACCAACCAATTTCAGAAATTTAAACCTTACACAATGCTTACATACTTAATCAATATTTCTATCACTTGGATTCTATTTTTTGTGATATACAAAGTATTACTAGAAAAAGAAAAGTACTTCATACTGAATAGAGTGTATTTATTGTCATCTCTTACTTTAGGACTATTACTTCCATTGATTTCGTACTTTCCATTGGAAGAAACTAGAGTATTGCCTGTAATTACTAGTCAAATAAATGAAGTATATCAATCTCGGATTATAGCCATGGAAGCCCACGTTTCGCCAATGACCTCTTCAACCCAAAGTACTGCTGAAACCTCTTCTTTTAATTGGATGCTGATGTTTCAATTGATCTACTTTTTAGGTTTAACACTTGCCACATTTAGATTGATAAAATCATCGTCTAAGCTGTTTAGGTTGCTTTCTAAAAGTCAGACTAATAAGAAGCCCACACATTCAGAAATTATTGTTAATCAGGATATTCTTCCGTTTTCGTTCATGAAATACATCTTCATAGGAAACCAAGATTATAACTCTGATGAAAGAAATAAAATCCTGAGTCATGAACTCTATCACGTAAAATCATATCATTCTATAGATATAATATTTGTGGAATTGCTGAAGATTATATTCTGGTGGCATCCTATGATTTATTTCTACAAGAGAATCATAGCAGAGAATCATGAGTACGCCGCAGACGAAGCCGTGCTCGTCCAATCTTCTCGAAAGCAGTATTGCCAATTACTAATGAAAGCCGCTTTCCCAGGAGTAAACTTAGAGTTAACCAACCCATTCTTTCAAACCTTTATCAAAAAGCGTATCACGATGATGTACCAAAAAGAATCAAACAAGATCAATCTACTCAAGTATTCTACAGCATTATTTGCTGTTGTATTCATAGCCTCAGTATTTATTAAGCCACTTGCCGCTCAAAGCGATAAGCCATTCAAGGTAGCTTCGATCACAGGTCTAGTAGCCCCAATACCTTGGAAGTACGAGGATACTTACAATAAGAAAATGACACAAGAAGGCAAAGAGCTTATACTAGGTGAAGACTATATTACGAATTCCGTGACGGGAATGACCAAAATTATAAATGACGAATTATCTAATATTGGAATACCAGTAAGTACTGAAATTTTAGATGATGAAAATAGATCTTCTAATAGAGGAGATTGTATAGTGAATGAGAACGGAATATATGAAAATTTAAGACTAACCAGCCGATTACCATCATGCCCAGAAGGAGAAGATGGAAGATGGCATGCATATCCGATTCTTAAGGAATTTGCTATATCACATTTCAATTGGCCATCACAAGCATTGGAAGAAGGGTTTACTAAACATGTCCGTTTCAAAGTTGTGGTTGATGAAAACGGTAACATGACTGAAATTTTAGAAATGAATGAGGAACCTTATCCATTTGGCATCCAGGATGAATTCCTTCGCATTATTGATCTTATGAAAAAGGGATTTAAATTTTTGCCTGGAGAATGCAATGGAGTTCCAGTAAAGACAGGAGCCTTGTTTTCCATGAATTTAGAAATTCCAAAGGATAAAAGACACTTTGTAAAAATCAAAGACGCTAACAACGTCACACCAAAACAAGAAGGGAAACTAAGCTGCCATTTAGGTAGTCATGTTAGGATGAATATCAGGTATAGAAGTAATATGAATGTAGCCATGTCCGTGGAATTAGCTGATCCTGAAGGTGAAATCATCTTCAAAGATTCGAGAGAATTCCTATACTCGCTCTATGGTACATCATTCGATCTTCCTCAGAATAAAAATGGAATCTATACGCTAAGAGTCATTCAAGATGGATTAGTAAAAGAAACTAAACTGGATGTAACAGTTTTCAATTAATCTATCGAAGAGACCTATTACTAGGACAGCCCCAGCTGTCACGAACCAATTTCAGAAACTTAAACCTTACCATTATGCTCATTTACTTAATCAATGTTTCTATCACTTGGATTATCCTTTTTGTGCTATATAAGACATTGTTAGAAAGGGAAAAGTACTTCAAGCTGAACAGGACATATCTACTGTCTTCCTTGGCATTGGGACTATTACTTCCATTGATTTCGTACATACCTATGGAAGAAACGATTGTAATGCCCACTATCACAAGTCAGATAAGTGAAGTTTATCAATCACAGATTATAGCTATGGAAGCATATGCTTCGCCAATGATTCCAACATCTCACAGCAATAGTGCTCCATTTATTTTTAGTTGGGTATTTATATTTCAATTGATCTACTTACTAGGTTTTTCATTTGCCATATTCAGACTTACAAAGTCATTATCGAAACTATACAAACTTCTTGACAAGAGCCAAGTTTTCAAAAGATCAACTCACTCCGTAATCATAGTTAATAAGCATATCCTTCCATTTTCATTTATGCAATATGTTTTCATAGGAAACCAAGATTACAATTCAGGTGAACGAAATAACATAATGAGTCATGAGCTTTATCATATTCAATCATTTCATTCTATAGATGTTTTGTTTGTCGAGTTACTCAAAATATTTTTTTGGTGGCACCCAATGGTCTATCTATATAAACGAGTTGTCACGGAAAATCACGAGTATGCTGCCGACCAAGCTGTACTCGCGCAATCGTCTCGAAAGCAATATTGCGAACTCCTTATGAAAACAACTTTTCCGGGAGTCAACTTAGAATTAACCAATCCATTTTTTCAAACTTTCATTAAAAAACGTATCACGATGATGTATCAGAAAGAATCAAGTAGCATTAATTTATTGAAGTATTCTGTATCGCTAATTGCAGTTCTGTTTATGGCTGCAGTTTTTGTTAAGCCGCTTGTTGCCCAGGTGGAAGAACCAACGAAAATAGCTTTGGTTACAGGACTAGAGAAATATGAAAAAAAAGATGTTATACCCATAGATATATATAATACCAAAGTGACACAAGAAGGAAAAAAACTTGCCCTAGGTACAGATTATGATATGGATGCGGCCACGGGAGAAATGAAAATTTTGAATGATAAAATTTTAAATAACGGAAAACCAATTAAAGTCGAATTTGTAGAAGAGGGAACTACAGAGATACAACCTCTAACTGCGGGAGGATCTCAAGAAAAGACTAAATCACAACAAAAGGACTTGATGAGTAAATCTTCTATTAAGAGTGATTGCAAAATTAGTGAGAAAGGGATTTATTATAAGACAGACTTGACAAGTCGCTTAACATCTTGTCCAGAGGGAGAGTACGGAAGGGGGTACTCTATTCCAATATTAGGTGACTTTGCTAAAGAAAATTTCAAATGGCCTACTAAGGCAATTGAAGAAGGTTATGAAAAATTCATGGTATTTAATTTCGTTATAGATGAGAAAGGAAAGATGGCTGAAATTCTGCAAATGAATGAAGAACCTTATCCTTTTGGATTGGAAGAAGAAGGACATAGAATCATTGATTTAATGAGGAAGGAGTTCACTTTTTTGCCAGGTGAGTGTAATGGAACGCCCGTTAAAACTGGGATGATATTCTTTATAAGAGAGTCCATACCTGAAGACCAAAGACATTTGGTAAAGGTCAAGGATGCTAGCAATGTGGTTCCAAATCAACAGTCAACAATAAATAGTGCATCTAGTGAACATGGTATTAGTATCAGTTATTACAGTAATATGAATGTCGCTTTCTCTATAGAAGTTGAGAACCCAGAAGGTAAGGTTGTTTTTACTGACTCAAGAGACCATTTATATTCTCATTACCGCGAAGCGGTTAACCTTCCTGAGCATAAAAATGGTAAGTATACTTTACGTGTAACCCAAGATGGACAGGTTGATGAAACCTCCATGAATGTAACGGTATTCAAATAATCGACAAAGATACTTTATACAGGACCTACAACAAGAATTTTAAAAACTATATAACCTGATCAAGAAAATAATATTGGATATATAGAAATTGGAACTGGTAAGATTGTTAATCCAGATGGTAGTCAATTTCAGGGCATTGGTGTTGTTCCTGATATCTATGTCGAGAAAATAATTAGTGGGGTTAAGTTCGGAAAAGATGAGTTCTTGGAAATGGCGATTGAGATTATAAATAAATAACTCTCTTGTATCAAACTGTACCATGCTATTGACTTAGTGGGATTTAGTGATTGAAAAGGACAATTTGTTTTACATACTTAATTTGGTTAATTTATAACAATTAGAAAATTATTTCTAAATTGGAGTAGATTTAAACCAAATTACACAATGATTCTTTCTTGTCTGTTACACAGTCTTATGTTCATTTTACTTGGGCATAGTGAGATAATTGATTCTGATTATCGATCTTATTCAACAACCGTAGAGTGTGAATTAGTAAAAGCAAAAATAGTAGAAAATAACTTACTCGATGTATCGAACATTCCAATAGAATTATTGGAAAATGCTGATGCAGTAGTGCGGTACGAGCATAAAGTATGTAATGTACTATCAAAAAATAAACTTCAAATCACTGTTGAAAAAGCAGTCACCGTAATATCAGAGAAAGGTGCTTCTGCAGGTAATATTTCTATTTATTATAATGGTGAGGTAGAAGATATCAAAAAGTTAAAGATTGAAATTTTTGACTCGAATGGTAAAAGGGTAACCAAAATCAAAAAAAAAGAAATCGATGATGTTAGTGTATACGATGGATTTTCAATAGCCAATGACTCGAGAAGAAGAACTTATAGCTATAAGTCAAACTCGTTTCCTTATACAGTTTTGTTTTCATACAAGAAGTTATCCTCAAACACGTTAATTATTCCTTCTTGGTATCCAGTATCACATACAAATCTATCTATTGAAGAAAGCACTTATAAAATAAACACAGCGGTCCCTCTTCTGAAGATTAAGAACAAGCAATATAATATTGATCAATACGGAATAAAAGTTGATGAGCAGATGAACTTTTTTGTTGCTAAACACATCAAGGCAATAAAATCAGAAATGAAAACACCTTCTATCATTAAATTTTTGCCTTTTATTAGGTTCAGTCCTTCTTCTTTCCATTACTTTGATTTGTACGGGGCCTACACTGATTGGAGTTCATATGGTAAGTGGATGTATGATAATATGTTGATTGGAAGAGACGAGTTACCAATAGAGCTAATTAGCGAATTAGAGCAGAAGTTGACCCCAAATTTATCCAATATTGAAAAAGCAAAAATAATATATAATCATGTGACCAACTCAACAAGATACGTGAGTGTACAACTTGGAATAGGGGGGTTTATGCCATTTACATGTGCTGATGTTTATAGTCTGAAGTATGGCGATTGCAAAGCGTTAAGTTATTATACCCGAAATTTAATGCAGCATTTTGGTGTAGAGGCTATTTACACTGAAATTAAGAGTGATCGCAATTATAATTTTGATTATGACACAGATTTGCCTGGAGTAGATCAGGGTAATCATATTATTTTGTGCCTCCCAAATGAAGGAGATACGATGTGGTTAGAGTGCACCTCTAAGAATATACCTTTTGGCTATACACATGCAGGGATTAATAATCGAAAAGCATTACTTATCAAATCAGAAGGTGGTGAAATAGTAACTACATCAACATATGGTCCTGAAGAGAATGTCTCAGTAAGGAATATTCATTTACGATTGAGTGAAGATGGTGAATTATCGATAGACTTTAAAAACGAATATAGGAACTATAAGCATGAAGTAATGCGGGCTATGTTGAAAGTAAAAAAGTCTAAAAGGGATACATATATAAAAGAATATTATTATGATCAATTGGCCACTCTTGATATAAAGAACTATAACGTAGAAATGGATGATGAGAATGTGACTTTGCATGAAGATGGCAAGTTCTCTACAAAAAATCATATTGAAGAGGCTGGAGATTATAAGATGATTCCTCTTAATGTATTCTCTGTTAATATTCCGGACAAGTTAAAATCCGATCGGTCATTTCCAATTTATATAAAAGATTATGAATCGGACACTGTCAAAATTGTAATGGAATTACCTGTAGGGATGATTTTAGTAGAAGACAAATCACTTACTAATAGCTTCGAGAATGAATTTGGAAAAACACACTCAATTTTTGTGTTTGATCCAAATGAAAATCGAATCAAGATAGAATTATATTTTCAACAAAATGCTGGAATATTTCCTTCCGAAAAAGTAAAAGATTACAATGAATTCGTGCAAAATTTAAGAGAACTCATTGAACAAAAATTAATTTTAAAACCAACTGAATAAATACTCAGCATGAAAAACATAATACCAATTATAGTTTTAATTTTTTCCTTGAATATTGCAATTGGGCAAAAACCCAAATTTAAGAATGTCACAATAGAAGAACTAGGTAAGCAAGCGTGCTTAATAGATTCATTAGCGTCATCAGAATATTTGTACAAAGGGTGTGATGTGAAGTTTGAATTTAATGAACGAACAAGTCAATTTGATGTAATATATAAACATCATCAAAGAATTAAAATATATAAAAGTGATGACAATTGGATGTCGAACTTTTATATACAGTATTATCAAGGGAAGAATAATTCAGACAGTGAGAAAGTAACTGACTTAGAAGCGTATACCTTTAATTTAGAAAAAGGGAAAGTTGAAAAAGAAAAATTATCTAAAAAAAATATTTATGAAGAAGAAACAAATAAGTTCAATAAGTTGAAAAAATTTGCTTTCCCTGCGGTTACAGATGGTAGCGTTTTGGAAGTTAGGTACACACTAAGGTCTAAGTACCATTTCAATATTGATGAATTTTATTTTCAATCAGATATACCTGTCAATTATACAGAATATACGATATCCACACCAGAATACTTCAATTATAATGCAAATATTAAAGGTGTAGTTAGTCTTGACGTTTCGAAAAAAGAAGAATTGGACAATATTACGTTCTCAAAAAGGACAAACACTAGAATAAATCCGTCATCATGGAATAGATCAGCAGCACAAAATCCGAGAGAGGCACGAAAAATAGATTTTCAAAAACACACTTCAACATATATAGCCAAAAATGTACCTGCCATAAAGTATGAACCTTTGGTATATACAATGAATAATTATAAAAGCTCAATTAGGCATGAACTTTTATATACGAAATTTCCTAAATCTCCAATTAAATACTACACTAAAACATGGAATGATATAGCTGAAATGCTAGATGGAAGTAATAATTTTGGAGGGCAATTAAATTCAAATTATAAGCAATTTAGTGACCTGATATCCAGTGTAGCTGATATGGAAACCAATCAAAAAATGCAAACTATATATCAATCAGTTCAAGACCAATTTACTTGGGATGGACATCTAAGTCATTATACAAATGATGGTATAAAAGACATGATAAAAAATGGAACTGGGAATATCGTTGAGATCAATCTTTTATTGGTTAATCTACTACGGAAAGCTGGATTAAATGCCCACCCGATGGTGTCAAGAGGGAGTTCGAAAGGTTTTTTGAATGTTACTAATCCTAGTATATCACAACTTAACTATGTGACAGCGGTAATAGAAAACGAAGGCAGTTATATCTATCTTGATGCTTCAGACAAAAAACTCGCGATCAATACACTTCCCAAAAGAGCACTAAATTTAAAGGGAGTAATAATCAAGAAGAAAACAGGAGTTGAAATAGAAATGATGAACCCCAATAAGGGAAAAGAAAACCGAATCTATAGTGTAGTTGTAAATGGAGAATCATTGAAAGGAATATACAAACAAACGATTAAGGATTATGCTGCATATAAAACAAGGAAGGCATATTTAGTGGAGTCGGATTTTGTATCCTCACTAGACACGGACAAGAAAAAATTTGCAAATTGTAAGGTAGAAAATTACGATACTCAATCCAGTATAAAAGTAACTAGTGATATAATAGCTGAAAACTTCATACAGAATATAGATGATAAAATATTCGTAGGCCTTCAAATATTCGAAGAAAATGTCACGAATCGATTCAAAGAAGAAACTAGAGACTTTGCTCTTTTCTTTGACAACACCTACTCAAATGTAGACATGTTAAAGATTAAAATTCCGGAAGGATATAAAGTCGAAAGTCTTCCTGAAAACCTGAATATTACAACGCCAGATAAACTTATTACTATTATGATAAATTTTTCTGAAGTAAACGGGGAAGTAGCTATGACTAAAAAATCTAAATTGTCACAATCAATTATTGATCCGAAATACTATCAAGCAGTAAAAGTACTTTATGATCAAGTTGAAGCTAAAATGAAAGAAAAGATAGTTTTTGCTAGAAAATAACGGCAAACTACTTTTCCACTTTATCAATAATCTCACCCACTAATTTCTCTACGTAATATGCTCCACCAACAGGATCCATAACATCCTTAAACCCAGATTCTAGTTCAAGTACATTATGGATATTAAGTGAAAGCCTAGCATCTTCGCTGCCATCATATACGGTCAAAAGTGCGTCCGCACACCCCATGATTCCTGACATCACTTTATATGTTTTTTCTATAAGGTCATAGTCGCCGAGCTCGTTGGTACCTTCTACGTCATATCTAGTTATGAGTTTGTATTGAGATATATTATTTCGATTGAGTAAGACTTTCAATGCTCTAAGACTTGCTATTTCGAAAAGTAGATTTTTGCTCAAAGTGACAATGATATCATATTGAATGGTTGGTTTAATATCTGAAAGTAAAGATTTGTATTGAGTAACTCTATCAGACTCTGAAATATTGATTTCAGAAACATGGCCATTACCTATCAATCTCACATTCGGATATTTTAAGTGGTCCAAGTTTTTTATAGCCGTTTTAATGTTTTCGGCTGTCCAAGAAGAACAATCTATCCTAACATCCAAATATTCAGTCACTACGTTAGATAATACCGAATTCAGATCTATAGGACTATTAAGAATTAGATTCAACCCGTTAGCTCCATGATTGAGAGATTGAAGAGCAAGTGCATTAAGCTCCGCGGCATCACTTCCCTGTATGGTTGCCATGTTGATCCATGGATCAACATTATCGATATTATGAACTAAATCTATTACATCTTCAGCTACGATATTAGGCTCCATGATGATTCCTGAATCATACTCAGTCTTTAGATCATCTAATGATTGACCTTCTTTCAGTTTACTCGCGATGACTTGATTCCACTTTTGTTTTGTACTCATAGGTTACTCACTTAGGTACAAAAAAACGAAAATTGATTGAGACTAATGCTTTCATTCATTATTAATGAAAACTAGTAGTGATAATATCTCTGCAATTGATTTATGAATTTGCTAAGAATTTACAAATTCAACTTAGGGAAACGATGCATGTATTTTTCTAACCATCCCCTTTTTAAGGTCATTCGTCATTCTAAAATAGACCTTTATATAAATAGTTAGTACTTCTGCGATTGGTTAGTTATTATTGTATTTACAATCGCAAAATTATGAATCGACTATTTACTTTACTTTTATTATTGTCATTTTCTGTTGTAGGTCAGTCACAAGAGAATTGGTCATTACAACGGTGTATAGAATATGCACTAGAGAATAATCTAACGATTGAACAGGCTGAATTGGGGGTGCAGTTTGCAGATATAGATGTTACGCAAGCTAAGCATAATAAATACCCTACGCTAAATGCAAGTTCATCACTGAATAATAATTTTGGTAGATCTATTGATCCTGTGACCAACGTTTTTGTTACGGAAAGTTTTTTAAGTAATAATATTGGACTACAAACGGGAGTTACTCTTTTTAATGGATTTAGAATTGCAAATTCATTAAAACAAGCGAAAATTGATCAAAGTGCTAGTAAGTACGACCTTGATCAGTCCAAAAGGGATATCGCTCTTGCTGTAGCTAATAATTATTTGACTGGCTTATTTGCAGATGAGAACCTGGCAATTGCTAAGTCTCAATTAGAAACCAATAAAGAACAACTATCTCGAACTGAAAAGTTGATAAATGCTGGAGTAAGACCAGCAAATGAATCTCTTGATATTTTAGCACAAATTGCTAATAATGAACAGCAAGTAATAGCAGCTGAGAATTCAAAAGTAATAGCACTGCTTGGTTTGAAGAGATTACTCAGACTCGAACCAGAGGTGTCCATGATCTTAGAGGCTCCAACTGATGTGAATGTAGATTCGGATCCTGATTTGCTTACTTTTACGGATGTATACAATTCAGCATTGAGATCACAACCAAATGTGAAAGCTGGCGAATCAAGAGTTGAAAGTGCAAGAATGGGAGAAAAAATAGCGAAATCAGGCATTATGCCTAGCTTATCAGCTTTTGGAAGTGTTGGTTCAAATTACAATAATAAAGCTATGTTGCTCGAGAATTTTATAAATGTAATTAGAACAAGAGAAATAATTATAGGGGGCATGGATGTGACAGTCGGTGAAAGAGTATCTGTTCCACAAGACATTTCTAAAAAGCCATATTTCAATCAATTAGATGAGAATTTATCTTATGGTGTTGGATTAAGTCTTAGTGTTCCTATCTACAATAATTATGCAGCTCGATTGAATATCGAAAGATCAAAATTAAATATTCTTAATTCTGAAAATCAAAATGAACAGCTGAAAGAACAACTAAAAACAACTGTACAACAGGCACTAGCTGACGCAAGGGCATCAAAAAGAAAATTGAATGCTTCAGAGAAAAGTGTAGAGGCAAGTACAGCTTCTTTCAATAATGCGGACAAGAGATTTAATGCAGGTACAATAAATACATTCGAATATGTGACAATAAAGAATGCTTTAGTTCAAGCTGAAGTGAATGCTGTAATTGCGAAATACGAATATTTATTTGCCCTGAAGATTATTGACTTTTATATGGGTAAGCCAATCAAATTATAATATCAAAAGGTAAGATATTTAGTAAAGAAAACGACAACTCAACTTTCATACAAATGGAAAAGAACAAAAAAAAGAAGAAGTCAAATAAGTGGCTCATAATTGGATTAGTATTAATTATTGGGGCAATGATTGCTGCAGCTATTTTCAAAGGTAAGGGCAAGCCAAAAGGCATAGAGATAACTGCTGAAAAAGTAGAAAAGAGAACGATAAAAGAAACTGTTTCGGCAAGTGGTAAAATATTCCCTGAGACAGAAGTGAAAATTAGTTCTGATGTGTCGGGTGAGATCGTAGAGCTATATGTGGAAGAAGGTGATAGTGTATATACTGGTCAACTACTGGCAAAGATAGATCCAGATGCATATTTCTCAGCTGTTGAACGGGGAGAAGCTGGACTTAATTCTGCAAAGTCTACTTTGGCGAATTCGAAAGCTAGTATCGAGAGTAGTCGGGCTCAGAAAGAGCAAATTGTGGCGCAACTTGAAAATGCTAGAACTATAAATAATAGAAATAAAAAGCTACTTGATGATGGTGTGGTTAGTCAAGTGGACTATGAAACATCACAAACTAATGTGAGACAATTAGAAGCGAATCTTAGGGCTGCGGACGCAAGTATAAAATCCTCTGAAAAAAGTGCTGAAGGTGCAGGTTACCAAGTGAAAAGTTCTGAAGCGAGCCTGAAAGAGTTAAAAACTAACCTCAGTCGGACATCGATCAAATCACCAACTAATGGTATCGTATCTAGTCTCTCGGTGGAGCAAGGTGAGCGTGTAGTAGGTACGATCCAGATGACGGGTACAGAGATGATGCGTGTTGCTAATCTCAATAGTATGGAAGTACAGGTAGATGTAAGTGAAAATGACATCTTAAGAGTAAGCCTTAATGATGTAGTAGATATTGAAGTAGATGCATATTTGGATAAGAAGTTCAAAGGAACAGTGACTGAAATTGCAAATTCTGCATCTAATATTTCTAGCGGTGGAGTGAGTTTAAATACTGATCAGGTGACTAACTTTATAGTGAAAATCAGAATCGACCCTACTTCTTATAGGAGTATGTTGACGGAGGGTAAAAAATACCCATTTCGACCAGGGATGAGTGCATCAGTAGATATCTATACCAATGAAGAAAATAGTATAATTACTGTCCCAATCCAATGTGTAACAGTCAGAGAGAAAGATGACGAGGATGATAAAAAGAAGAAAGATAAGGACGATGAAGAACTGATAGAAGTGGTATTCGTAATGTCAGGAGATACTGTGAGAATGACAGAAGTGAAAACAGGAATCCAAGATGATGAATATATCCAAATACTATCAGGAATAGAATTAGATGATGAAGTAGTGACAGGTCCGTATTCTGCAGTATCTAAAAAGCTAAAAGAGGGCAAGAGTGTTAGAATCAAAGAAGATAAAAAGAAGGATAAAGACGAAGAAGAAGATTAATGTTTTTTGAATTAGAATATGTACAATGCCTGGCAGTTAAATATGTCAGGCATTTTTTTTGATATACTTCATGTTACACTGTAAGTTTGGTCTAAAGTACAAATAGCTAATGGTATGCATATTTTAGCTTAACATCAATGTTATATGAATAGAATGTATTATTTCATGCATACTTATCGTTAATTTCGTGATATGCGATTTCTTATATTAAAGAGTTTACTTATTATTTTGATCAGTAGTAATTTGTCTGGACAACAGGTCTATGATCAATCTAGTAATGTTTCCCTTTATGATATATTAAAAAAAGTAGAGCAAAAGAATGAGATCACGTTTTCTTTTGAATCGGAATCAATTGAAGGCTACTCTATAGATATTGCAAGCGGTAGTTATTCGTTGCAGGCTATTTTGGACTTGGTGTTTAGCCAAACACGGCTTGCATATGAGATTTTGGATGGTCAACATGTATTACTAACTTCGGTAGAATTAAATCCAACAGGAAATTATGTTTGCGGATACATTTATGATAGAGGAAGCGATGACCCTGTTGCTTTTGCTACTATATATAATAGTATCCAAACCAAAGGAACAGAAACTGATACACTTGGGTACTTTAAGATGAATTTATCTAAAGAGGATCGGTCAATCTTTGTTTCATACCTTGGTTACCAACCTCTAGAGATAAGACTAAACTCAAACATAGGTTCAGATTGTTTATTCTATTACCTGGATGCGAGAGTTGTCGAATTCGAAACTGTTGTGCTCACCGAGTATCTTTCTGACGGAATTAAGCAATCTGTTAATGGTAATACGATCATCATGCAACCTGCTGAGATGGATATGTTGCCGGGGGCTGTAGAGCCAGATATATTTTCATCTATTCAATTTCTACCAGGAATAGTAAGTGCTGATGAAACACTAGATGGATTGAGTGTAAGAGGAGGAACTCCTGACCAAAACCTAATTTTATATGATGGGATACCAATGTATCATACCAGTCATTTTTTTGGGACTGTTTCTGCCTTTAACCCGTTTATTATAGATCAAGTAGATGTTCATAGAAGTGGAATAAGTAGTGAGTTTGGTGGAAGAGTATCCAGTGTGATAAATATAGAAAGTGATAACGATATAGCCAAGCAGTTCGATTTAGAAGCAGGAGTAAATTTAACTCACGCTTATATAAACTCTAGTATACCGCTTTGGAGAGGGTCATCTTTATTGTTTTCGACTCGCAGAAGTATTACAGATATTTGGAACACGCCCACATTTATAAAGTATTCTGAAAAGGTATTTCAAGGGACTAAGGTAGATGATGCTAACTTTAATTCACAAGGACTTCCATTTAATGATGAGTTGAGGTTCAATGATGCTAACTTCAAGTGGATGTGGGAAGTTGGTGAAAACAAATTTTCGATTTCGACACTAGGTGCATTAAATCGGCTCAATTACCGAGCTGAACTTCCAGAATTCGATGCGTTTTCTGTTGATTTTCTCAACCTAAGAAATGCTGGTTATAGTATGTCATGGGAGAGAAAATGGTCAGATAAATTCAACTCTTCTTTAGACATTACGAATTCTGAATATAACTATGACTATAACTTATCCTATAGGTTGCTCGATCAAGATAGCTTGCCTCCTCCGATCACTATCGATACTAAAAATAGGATTAGAGACGGTGGATTTAATTGGACAAATAACCTTAGTCTAAGAAATGGACAACATGTCAAATTTGGATATCAATTCACAGAAAACTTAATAGACGTAAACTACAAGAGCAAAAACTTAGAAGAAAAGACTGAAAGTAGCAACAATTTTCAGAATAGGCTTCACGCTTTATTTGGACAATATTCTCTTACATTACCGAAGCGATTGCATTTAGATATTGGGTTGAGATATGCATATTCTGATGTAATAAATAATAATTATTTCGAGCCTCGTATTTCTCTTATTACGGATGTTTCTGATGCTTTTAAATTGAAGATTAGTACTAGCAAGCATTTTCAGTTTGTAAGTCAATTAGTAGCATTTGATATCAATCAACTTGGACTTAATAACCAGATCTGGGTAGCATCCAACAATCAGGAGGTCCCTGTTATAGAGTCTAATCAGTGGATGACAGGATTTATCTATAAAAAAGACAATTGGACACTTGACGTAGAGGGATATGTGAAGGAGTTGGATGGGATCACAACTTTGACAAATAACTTTGTATCTCTGCCTGAACAACCGCCATTTAGTATTGGAAAATCTAGAATCAGAGGAATTGATTTATTACTAAAACGAAGAATCGGAAGATATAGAACCTGGCTGAGCTACACACTTTCGCAGTCTCTTTACGATTTCATTCTACTTACGTCGGAGGCAGTGCCCGCTACTCATGATCAGAGAAATGTAATGCAATGGGTACAGACCTACAAAATTAAGGAGTGGGAGTTCTCACTTGGTTGGCAAAGACGAAGTGGATTGCCTACCACAATAGCACAAGGAGTAATCGAGAATATAAATGTCAACGGAGAATCTGTATGGTCCATCGACTATCGTCCAGTGAATTCGGGACGATTATCAGCATATAAAAAACTTGATGCTTCAATCGTGTATAACTTTGGTAATAAAAGTAAGTTTCACGGATTCATAGGTGTTTCATTTCAAAACATTCTTAATAGGAATAATGTGGTTGGTAAGCAATATTTACTTGGCGATGAAGATGAAAATGGGGTCCCGGAATTAGTGGAAATTAATAAACTTGGGCTTAAGTTTACTCCGAATATTTCGCTCAATATAAAGTATTGATGTAGGCATATCAGTAGTCCGAGCTTAACTCTGTAATACTATTTTTTATAAAAAGCGTAAGAAACATAAGGCAAGGAATTGTCAATTTTTAGCACTTCTTACAAAACACAAAAACTTTTTTCCGAAAAACTAATTGCTCAAAAGATATTTTAACATACCTTTGCGCATGGATAAGAACTTTGCAAGCACACATAGCCACATTTCTGAGGCACTTACATTCGACGACGTACTATTGATACCATCATATTCCGAGGTTTTACCTAGGGACGTGGATGTTTCTACGCAGTTTACAACTGATCTAAGATTAAATGCTCCTATTGTATCTGCTGCAATGGATACTGTGACAGAGTACCAACTAGCAATAGCAATAGCTCGACAAGGTGGAATCGGAATGATTCATAAGAACATGTCTATTGATGCCCAAGCAGAAGAAGTTCGAAAAGTAAAGAGATCAGAGTCAGGAATGATTATAGATCCAGTGACACTTAGTCATGATGCACTAGTTCGAGATGCATTAGGCTTAATGAAATTGCATAAGATTGGAGGTATTCCAATTGTAAATTCGATAGGGAAGCTTATTGGTATACTTACGAATAGAGACCTGAGGTTCGAAGTAGATAAGATGAAAAAAGTCAGTGAAGTGATGACGACAGAAAACCTTGTCACCGCTCCCGCTGGAACCACTCTTGACCAGGCAAAAGATATCCTACAAAAGCACAAAATTGAAAAACTGCCAGTTGTAGATGATAAAAATATTTTAGTTGGTCTAATTACATATAAAGATATCCTGAAAGTAGAGAACTATCCAAATTCTAGTAAAGATGGGCATGGTAGGCTAGTAGTAGGAGCAGCTGTAGGTGTCACGAATGATATGTTAGATCGTATGTCGGCATTGGTAGGAGTAGGAGTGGATGCTATTACAATAGATACTGCACATGGACATAGTAAAGGTGTTCTTGACGCCGTAAAAAGGGCAAAAGAAAAATTCCCATACCTTCAAATTATAGGTGGTAACGTGGCAACGGGTTCTGGTGCTAAGGCACTTGTAGATGCAGGTGTGAATGCAGTAAAAGTAGGTGTCGGCCCTGGGTCAATATGTACAACAAGAATTGTGGCAGGTGTAGGTGTGCCACAGTTATTTGCAATCAAAAATGCATATGAAGGTATAAAAGGCAGCGGTGTGCCAATCATTGGTGATGGTGGAATCAGATATACTGGTGATATTGCTAAAGCTTTAGCAGGAGGAGCAAGTACAATTATGGCAGGATCCCTCTTTGCAGGTACAGAAGAGGCACCTGGAGAAGCATTGATCTATCAAGGGCGAAAGTTTAAAGTCTATAGAGGTATGGGTTCTCTAGGAGCGATGGAGCATGGTTCAAAAGACAGATATTTCCAAGATGTAGAAGATGATGTAAAGAAACTTGTGCCAGAGGGTATAGAAGGTAGAGTACCATTTAAAGGAACAGTAAGTGAGGTTATGGTTCAATATCTAGGAGGACTAAGGGCAAGTATGGGTTACTGTGGAGCTAAGACGATTGCTGATATGAAAAATGCAGATATGGTAAGAATAACAAATTCTGGTATGATGGAAAGTCACCCGCATAATATATCTATTACAAAAGAAGCACCTAATTATTCAAGAAGATAAGTAATTCAAAATCTCGAGGTATAGCGACATCAAGACATGTCTTTTCTCGAATTAATATTCTCGAAATATATTTTAATCTATGCTTTCAGTACACGGTGATGACTATTTTATGAAGCAGGCGCTTAAAGAGGCGCAGAGTGCTTTCGAACAGGATGAAGTTCCTGTAGGGGCGGTGATCGTGTTTGATAATAAAATTATAGCACGTGCACACAACCAAACCGAAATGCTTACTGATGTCACAGCACATGCTGAGATATTGGCAATCACGGCAGCATCAGATTTTTTAGGAAGTAAGTATTTGCAGAAGTGCACTTTATACGTGACTTTAGAGCCATGCATTATGTGTGCAGGAGCTGTCTTTTGGTCACAGATCAGCAGAGTCGTTTATGGTGCTGGAGATGACCAAAGAGGTTTTATGAGGTATGGGAGGGAATTGTTGCACCCAAAGACACGAATAGAATATGGGGTATTGCACGAGGAATGCTCTCAAATAATGAAGCTATATTTTAAGGAAAAAAGGGTGTGAAAATCGACGTATTATGTTTACAAGGTGCAGAAAAAACTAGAAATGAAAGTATCCTCATTCATAAATAGGTGCTACTATGTAAGATTGGCCTATTTTATAGGATAATAGATAATGGGTGTTTTTGCATCAATATGAGGTAACATATTTCTTCTACAGACTATCATTACCTAATCGAATATTACGCAGGATCATCTCTTTTTGGTTCAATTGAGAATGAAAGTGATTTTATTTTTATGTTCTCGTTTGCATACTCACAATTTATAGGAAATTAGCTTTAGTACTAAGATGAGTCTGGAAAGTATATAAAAGTTGATTTTTTTCGAATTAGAATTTTATTCTGTAAAAGGAAGTTCGTTTAGCTAATAATATTGCTACTGTTAATCTAGCCACACATTTCACAACCATTTCCCTTTTTCATATTCATTCATTTTTTAGATCTAAATGAGTAAAACCTAAACCTCTTATAACCCCTTAAAATACATGCCTTTGGATAGCTAAATTGATAAGAAATATACATACATTTGTGCTAAATTTGAGAAAAGAAAGAAATAATAGGTTTTATAGATCCAGTTTTCTTTCTCATTAACTATAATTTTATAGCGTAATATGTCTGTAATTAGAATAGCATCTAGATATGCAAAATCTCTTCTTGATCTAGCCAAAGATCAGAATGTAATGGATGAAGTAGTAAGTGATATGGAAGGGTTTTCTAAAATGGTAGAAAACAGAGACCTATACTTGTTACTTAAGAGCCCTATTATAAACATTGGTAAGAAAGCGGAAATATTTAACGCCTTATTTGACGGCAAAGTCAATAAGCTTACCAAAGCATTCCTTGATATCGTATTGAGAAAAGGCAGAGAAGGTCTTCTTCCTGAAATCTCTACTGAGTTTTTGAATCAATATAAGGCAATGAAGGGGATCTCTTCTGTAATATTGACTACAGCAGTTCCGATTAGTGATGATGCATTAGAAACTATCAAGGCTAAGTTGCTTGCTAGTTCAGCTACGGATCAAGTAGTAGATGTAGAAACTAAGGTAGATGAGTCAATCATTGGCGGATTTATCGTGGAAATAGGAGACAAACTTATTGATGCTAGTGTATCTCATAAATTAGCTGAATTAGCTAAGGCAATGACAAATAAGGAATACGAGAAGGCTATATAATTAAACCTTCAATTTTAATCTCTCAAATGTGCAGAGATTTGAAGAAAACTTAATTGAAAGTCAAAATCAAAAAATATTAGAAATCACTATTCTATGAGCTAGCTCAAAATAAAAGTGAAAACTGAATTAAATAAAACAACAATTTTAAAATTCAATAGATATGGTTGATGTAAAGCCTGATGAAATTTCTGCAATCCTAAAGCAACAACTTTCTGGATTCAAATCGGAAGCGGAACTAGAAGAAGTAGGAACAGTACTCCAAGTAGGTGATGGTATTGCTCGTGTATACGGGTTATCTAAAGCACAAGCGGGAGAGCTAGTATCATTCGAAAATGGTGATAATGCTATCGTTCTTAACCTTGAGGAAGACAACGTAGGTGTGGTACTTCTAGGATCTGGTGACGGTATCAAAGAAGGATCTACTGTAAGAAGAACTAACAAGATTGCTTCTATCGATGTAGGAGAAGGAATGTTGGGAAGAGTAGTAAACCCTCTTGGTCAGCCAATCGATGGAAAAGGACCAATTACTGGTAAAAAATATGAGATGCCTCTAGAGCGTAAAGCACCAGGTGTAATCTACAGACAACCAGTAAGTGAGCCACTACAAACAGGTATCAAAGCGATCGATGCAATGATTCCTATTGGTAGAGGTCAGAGAGAGCTTATCATTGGTGATAGACAAACTGGTAAGACAGCTATCGCAATTGATACGATCATCAATCAAAAAGAATTTTACGATAGAGGAGAACCTGTATACTGTATATATGTAGCATCAGGTCAAAAAGCATCAACAGTAGCGCAAGTAACTAAAGCACTTACGGAAGCTGGAGCAATGCCTTATACAACTATTGTTTGTTCAGCAGCATCTGATCCTGCACCACTTCAATTCTACGCACCATTTTCAGGAGCGGCGATTGGAGAGTTTTTCAGAGATACAGGAAGACCAGCATTGATTGTATTTGATGATTTATCGAAGCAAGCAGTAGCATATAGAGAAGTATCATTACTTCTTAAGAGACCTCCAGGAAGAGAGGCATACCCAGGTGATGTATTTTATCTTCACTCAAGATTATTAGAGAGAGCTGCAAAAGTGATCAACAATGATGAGATTGCGAAGACAATGAATGACCTACCTGAATCACTAGCTAAGTCTGGTCTTGTGAAAGGTGGTGGATCATTAACTGCACTGCCAATTATCGAAACACAAGCGGGTGATGTATCTGCGTATATCCCGACTAACGTAATTTCGATTACAGATGGTCAAATATTCTTGGAGTCTAACTTATTTAATGCAGGTATCAGACCAGCAATTAATGTAGGTATCTCAGTATCAAGAGTAGGAGGATCTGCACAGATCAAGTCAATGAAAAAAGTAGCGGGTACACTTAAGTTGGACCAAGCACAATTTAGAGACCTTGAAGCATTTGCGAAATTCGGTTCTGATTTAGATCCTGCAACACGTGCAGTACTAGAGAAAGG
Organism: Herpochondria borealis; assembly: GCA_032274145.1. Classification (NCBI taxonomy): domain Eukaryota; phylum Rhodophyta; class Florideophyceae; order Ceramiales; family Ceramiaceae; genus Herpochondria; species Herpochondria borealis. The sequence goes on along the minus strand of JAVCKV010027640.1, from coordinate 7,561 downwards.
AAAGAGAAATGTAGAAGTTTTAAAGCAAGCTCAATACTCTCCAGTATCAGTAGAGAAGCAAGTAGCAATCATTTATTTAGGATCTAAGGGTCTATTAGGTGATGTACCTGTTAATAAGATAATGGAATTCGAAGATGTATTCTTAACAGCTATGGAAACACAAGCGCCTGATACACTAGAATCTCTAAGAAAAGGAAAACTTACTGATGAAGCTAAAGCAGCTGTAGAAAAAATCGGTGCTGAAATTTCAGCTCAATTTAAAGCGTAAGAAAAAGCAGATTATTCGACGTTCCACATTAGACATTTCGAAGATAAAATTTTTGAATTATCTAATGTCGTTCGTCGAATAACCTAACTATCGAATAGTCTAAAAGTCTAACAAAATGAGTGGACAATTAAAAGAAGTAAGAGAAAGAATCACCTCTGTAAAATCAACACAGCAGATTACTAAAGCCATGAAAATGGTATCGGCTGCGAAATTGAGAAAAGCGCAACAAGCGATTACAGAGATGAGACCATATGCTGATAGATTGAATAAAATGTTGCAAAACATATTATCAAATCTAGAAGGCGGAGCTAATACGTCTTTCGGTATAGAAAGAGAAGTAGAGAATGTTGCTATCGGTGTAGTAACATCTAGTAAAGGTCTTTGCGGAGCTTTCAATGCGAATATTACAAAAGCAGCTATCGCTAAGATAGAAGGTGAATATGCTGATCAAGCTGCCAAAGGAAACGTAACAATCGTGGGTCTTGGTAAAAAAGGATTTGATGTATTACAAAAGAAATACCCAAATCTAAAGTTTGTAAACGAACATGTTGGGATCTTTTCTGACTTGACATTTGATGCTATATCTGCTGGAGCTACCCATTTGATGGATGGTTTCTTGGATGGTACATATGATAAAGTAGAAGTTTCTTATGGTAAGTTCAAAAATGCTGGATTACAGTTTCCTCAATGTGTACAGTATTTACCTGTACCGAAAATGGAGAAAGTAGAAGGTGGTTCTAAAACTAAGGCTGATTATATCTTCGAACCAGGAAAAGAAGAATTACTCGAACAATTGGTTCCTAGTATCCTTCAGACAACATTTCAAAAGTATGTTCTTGATACACATGCTTCAGAGCATGGTGCAAGAATGACAGCAATGGATGCTGCGACAGAGAATGCAGAAGAACTTATAAAAGATCTGAAGATTACTTATAACAAAGCGAGACAAGAAGCGATTACTAAGGAGCTTTCTGAAATCGTTGGTGGTGCAGCTGCATTGGCAGGATAAGCGAGCTTGTTCGAAGAACAACGCGCGCGTGTAAAGTAAGAATATAGAGAGTGGCTTGCAGAGCAAACGATTTGGAATTGACTGAAATGCGCGTATTATCGGAAAAATCGCATCTAAAATAGAATAACAAAAGGCTTACCATATGGTAAGCCTTTTGTTATTCTATATGTCTATGAATCGATCACGATAAAAATAGATCAAGAATAAACTGATGGATTTATATCATTTCCTCCGACTCCTAAAACTCCTCATCCACTTCATCGTCTTCTTTTGTTTTATCAAGCAATTCTTTCTCAGCGGCCTTTTTATCCTCCTCCTCCATTGCAGCATATACAGAACAGTCTGTATTGACTTCAAGGACTTCTGGAATTTTGAATTTAGAGTTTACATCATAGTCTATTTTAGAATCCGCTTCTAATTTAGATAAAAAACTAGTACAAAACGGTCTTGCCATAACTCCACCTTGTCCATCTGCGAGACTTAGGAAACGAATCCATTCATTATCACCACCTACCCATGTAGCTACTACTAAATCAGGTGTGATGCCCATGAACCATCCATTCTTATGATCGTTGGTTGTTCCTGTTTTGCCACCGAATTCGCTTTTGAGACCAGCTCTTCTGCCTGCTGCACCTTGAGCATGTTTTAGCATATCTACCATGGCATAATTATATCCAGAACTGATTGCTCTCTTTTTTGATTGATTACTTGCATAAATCAACCTTCCATTTGCATCATGTATTGTCTTTATGTATTCAGGTTTTGTGTATACACCATCATTTGCAAAAGTGGTATACGCACCCGCCATCTCCATCACAGATAATTCAGGGGTGCCCAATGCTATGGATGGATATGGAGGTATTTTCTCTTTTGGTATTCCGAGGCTGCTTGCTAACTGTCGCACAGGTTCTACATTTCCGATCTCTTTCATCAGCCAGATAGAAACAGAATTCAATGACTTTCTGAGACCGTCTTTAAGAGTTAAGTATTCTCCTGAGAATCCACTGGCATTTTTAGGAGCCCATGCTTTTGTATTTCCAAAACCTGGATCATGTGCAGCTATTACATATTGCTGATCTTTTACTTTTTGACATGGAGAAGTTCCTCTTTCTATGATTGCTGTACCATATACGAATGGCTTAAATGTAGAACCAACTTGTCTGCTACTATTTATATGGTCAAATTTGAAATAGTTATGACCTACACCACCGACCCATGTTTTTATATAGCCAGTCTTGGGATCAATACTTACTGACCCTAGTTGCAAATGCATGTTATGATATTTGATAGAATCAAGGGGACTCATTTCTACCGTTTTGTAACCTTTACTATTGTAGGCAAACACTTTAGTTTTTACTTTTCTTTTGAATATCCTATCCTTTGCTTTTTGCAGTTTTGTCCATTGAGACTTAAGTTTTGGCCAATGTTTACTAGCTAGTATTTTCTTATATACTTTGGCTTGATCTTTTCTTATCGTTTTCCTTTTTACCAAGTTTGCGATAGTACCAGCCTTCTTGTCCTCAGCGAATAGTCTAAATATATCATAATCAGACAAACGCACTTTTTCTATTTCAGAGGAGATTTGAGAACTTATTTTACCTACGTAACTACTTCTCATTTTTAGGAAACGATCTGAATCTCTGATTTGGCGTAATAAATTTGACTGCCTAATCTTCTTTTGTTTATCATCCGCTCCATAGGTCCAAGGATCTTTATTTTTCCATCTTTTGAAATATGTTTCTTGTAGTTTGTTCATATGATTATTGGCCGAAGCTTCAGCATGCCGTTGCATATCAAGATCAATAGTGGTGTTGATGACTAAACCATCAGTAAATAGATCATATTTAGTTCCATCAGGCTTAGAGTGTTCTCCTTTCTCCAAAATTCTTTTCACCGTTTTTACTAATTCTGCGCGAAAGTATGGAGCCACTCCACCATAATTTCCTTCTCTTTTAAATCCTGACACATCGATAGGAATTGCGTTAAGCTTTTTATAGGTTGCAAGATCTAGCTTATCATTTTTTACCATTTGTTTCAAGACTACTGCTCGACGCTTATTAGCATTTTCAGGATGTTTGACGGGATTATAGATCCATGGATTTTTATGCATTCCTACTAATATAGCAGCTTCCTCAACTGTTAGATTTGATTGATCTTTTCCAAAGTATGTATTAGCGGCAGATGCTATTCCATTGGCACCATACAAGTAGTCATACTTATTAAGGTACATGGCGAGTATCTCTTCTTTTGTATACTGCTTTTCGAATTCGATTGCTATAACCCACTCTTTGAGTTTTTGCCACACCCTTGGGATAAATGACTTGGATCTTTGTGTAAAAAACAACTTTGCGAGTTGCTGAGTGATTGTACTGGCCCCTCCTTTGCTACCTAGGAACACTAGGGCTCTTGCAAAACTTCTAGCATCGATACCGCAATGTTCAAAATACCTTTCGTCTTCAGTTGCTACAAGTGCATCTATTATTAAGGGGTTTATTTCATCATATTGTAACCAAACCCTGTTTAATTTGAACGCCTTACCTAGTTCTCTACCATCATCTGCTTTGATTATTGTTGCAATCTCGTAATTGGGTTGCTCCAATTCTTGCGTGTCTGGCAGTTGGGTTTTTGATATAAATATAAAAATACAGACGATCAATATAAGCCCAGCCAGTATAGCTGCCCATAACAATTTGATGTATTTACCAAATTCATTTTTGGGAGTCTTATTCTTCTTTTTGGATGTGATTCTCTTAGTCATACGATTCCTTTATCAACTAGCGGTATACTTGAGGCAATACATTTCTAGCTGCAAAAGTATAGAAAATAAAACATATTAATTAAATTAGCAATATGTTTTACGTTGAATACTTGTTGTTTGTTTAATAAATAACTTTCAGAAACAAATTTAGATAGAAATAGAACTGAATTTGATGATCATCTATTATTCGTCTGTGACAAGTTATTTTTCGTTATGGATGATTGATTGTGATCCATAGGTAGGACAGGAAGTGGAATAAAATGTTAAGAATTAATGATTATAGCCAATTTTTTATAATAAGATGGCGGCGTTTTTAAAGTATTTTAATTTTTTTTCTCCAAATAATGTTACTTTCGAAAATAATTCCGTCACAATGGCATTGATACAATCATAATGTTAATTAATTCAAAATTACATTTATGATGATTGATGCCCTAAATTATTAAATACGATTTGTTTATAAATCTACTAAACCCAGTAATATCAGGAGCAGTCTCGAAGTCGATGACTGACGAGGAGGCTATTGAATTGTATTTGGCAACTCAGAATGCCAACTACTTCAATATTCTGTATGATAGGTATTCGCCAAAAGTGTTTGGAAAGTGTTTTTCACTTCTCAAAAGCGAAGCAAAAGCTCAAGATGCGGCACAAGAAATTTTTGTGAAAGTGTTATTAAACCTTTCCAAGTTTTCAGGGAAATCAAAATTCTCTACGTGGCTGTACTCTATTACATATAATTTCTGTATCGATGTGATCAGAAAGAATAAGAAGAGTATAGGCGTTTTGGTAGATGATATCAATGCCATAGGAGATAATGTTGTAGATGATATAGATGATTCCGAAATAATGGAAACAAATGTAGTAAGGCTAAAGGTGGTCTTAAATGAGATTCCCGCTGGAGATAAAGCTATTTTATTGATGAAATATCAAGATGACTTTTCGATTAAGGACATTTGTGGAATCTTAAATAAATCGGAAAGTGCTGTGAAAATGAAAATTAAAAGAGCGAAAGAAAAATTTGTAAAAACTTACAAAGCTTTATATAAAGATGTTGCCTAAATGATTTGTATAACACAAGAAAACTGTACAAAATGAGAAATAGTTTTAAAGAATTAGAAGAACTAGAGATGCAAAATGTATCTATGCCTAGCGATGCTATTAAGAACGGAATATCATCTGATATAGGCATCATGAAATTTGTATCAACGATAGTAGAAATGTATTTTCCAAAAATTGCCGAACTATTTATCGGTCTTGCTGGAGGAGAACCAGGTTCAGGTTCAAAGAAAAACAGAAAACCTAATCGATACCCAGACCTAAACTAAATTGAATGCTACCCCGCATCAATTATAACAACCCATTAAAAACAATCAAAAACTAACTTGAATGAAATTTCTATTACAAATAGGACAAGTCGATGTCATGAGAAATGCCTTAGTTGATATGATCACAAAGGTTTCTGACACTGTTCCCAATCTGATTATGGCTATTGTCATATTTATCATTGGGTATATAGTAGCCAAGATAATTGCTAAAATAGTAAGGACAGCTTTGAAAAAAGTTGGAATAGATACAATAGGAGAGAAGCTAAACGAAATAGACATTGTGGCGAAAGCCAATATGGATATTAAAATCAGTGAATTAGCGTCGAAGTTTTTATACTATTTTATACTTCTCTTCTTTACAGTTGCTGCAACCTCTGTGTTAGGTATTCCGGAGATTTCGAATTTGATGACTGATATTTTTACTTTTATACCTAACTTGATAGTTGCGTTAATAGTATTGATACTTGGGACACTACTAGCTGATATGCTTCGAAAGGGGATTCATACAGCTTTGAGTTCCTTAGGAATATCTTCTGCAGGATTGATCTCGTCTTTTTTATTCTACTTTTTATTTATAAATATTGTGATAGTAGCATTAGGACAGGCAAAAATTGATACTAGTTTCTTATCTCAAAATATAAGCATCATAATTGGTGGAATAGTGTTAGCATTCGCTATAGGATATGGACTAGCATCAAAAGATGTGATGGCTAATATCGTGGCATCATTTTATTCAAAAGACCAATTCGAAATAGGACAAAAAATTACAATTGATGGTGAAACAGGAATAGTGAGTGAGGTGAAAAAGAATGCGCTCATTATTAAAACTGAAACCGGAAAGATAATGTTCCCGTTAAGCCACGCAACAAATACTAAAGTGGAGTACCACGATTAATTAGAATAAATTATTATTTACTTATAAATTTAAATTAACAACAATGAGAAGAATTTACATTGCACTAATCGCATTTATGTTTTTTGCTATGAATACGAATGCACAGGATATGAGTTTGGAAGAACTCAAAGCGAAAAAGGCAGAATTATCTGCAAAAGCTGGAGAAGCGCAAGCAGCAGCAGATGCAATTAATGGTGAAATTGGAGGATTGCAAAAAGAGATAGACATTTTATCTGGATGGAGAAAAGGTCTTGCTGGTAATTTGGGTTTTGGATTAAATGGCTTCAGTAATTGGGCAGCAGCAGCTAATCCTAATTCATCAGCTTCAAACTTGGGAGTAAATCTTACAGGTTATGCAAATAAGTTGACTGAAAAGACACTTTGGAACAATAAATTGATCGTTCAAGAGGGGTTTCAGAAAGTAAACACTGCTGGTGCTGACGGAGGCCCAGGTTTAACAGATAAAGAAAATCACACTGTAGATCTTCTTAACTTTGCATCTTTATATGGATATAGAATCCATCCTAAATTTGCTATTACAGCTTTAGGAGAATTTAATTCTTCAATAAGAAATTTCTTAGAGCCGGGTGTATTGGACATCGGAGTTGGAGGTACATGGACACCATCAAGCAATTTAGTTGTTGTTGTTCACCCTCTTAACTATCACGTTGCCTTTTCAGGAGTTGGTGAAAATCCTACATCTTCTGGATCAATTGGTGCTAAGGTGAGAGCTGATTACACTAATTCATACGACATTGCAGGTAAGAAAGTTAATTTCTCATCTACTCTTTCAACATTTTTACCTTACAGTGGTGCAACTGATCTTGCAAACCCACTTACTCCTGATGACATCGCAACAAATGTTGGTCCATTCGAATATACTTGGATCAATAATATTTCATTCGAAGTATGGAAAGGAATTGGTGTAGGTGTAGGTTTTGGTTTGAGAGGAGCTGAGTTTGAGAATGCTGAAACACAAAACTTCTATAACTTAGGACTTTCTTATAATCTCTAAGAGTAATTATGGGCTAAGATTTAGCACTTAATAACAAGAATATATGAGCCTAGAGAATTAATTTTCTCTAGGCTTTTTTTGATTCTAGATTTGGAATAATGAGATTTAGTTTTGATAATGATCACGTCGCTTAGGACGATCAGGCACTTTGCAAAATGGCGCAAAAAATAAACCCAACAAATCTAAATCTGTTGGGCTCTATATATTCTATATGTGTCCCGTCCTGAAATAAGTTGACATAAAAACGACTTATTGAATGGATAACAAATTAGTACAAGGAATTAAACGCAC
>JAVCKV010027529.1:0-24611 GCA_032274145.1 Herpochondria borealis | reverse complement strand
CCATTAGCTTCTTTGAAACGGCTCGCTACAGCTAGGATGGCTTCTCCGGGAATACGCATTATTTTTAGCATAACGTCCTAGCATAGCCGACTCCACGGAGAGAGCGAACTTGGACGAAGAGGTTGGTGTTATAATTAGGTGAAAACGCAACTAAAGGAGCGCCGTGGTGGTCGGCTACTGCGACTTGTTCTGCATTTTTGTTTGGTTCCATTGTAGTGGCTGTGAAGGACTTCGATTACTCTTTCATCATCTCATATGCGGTTGTCCAGAAGGCGTTCTCTTTTATTGCTTGGTTGTCTGTAAGCGTTAGAAGACCAATAAAATCAGTGCTGTAACCTGACTCCACAGCTTCTGTCATCAAGCACAAAGTTTCTGAAAATTGTTGGAGGGATGAGTTGATGAAGACCTGTCTCATATTGTCATCGTGATCATGATAGCAAATACTGCCGTCTTTCTCGTTGATCGAAATAAAATCTCCTGATCCGTTACTCCCAAATACTCGAAAGTTTTTGAATTCATCACTAAGTGCGGGTTGTAACTCGTTCAACCGTTCAAGATTATATGTGAATGAAAGGAATGGTGCTGATTCTTCTGGAAAACCAACCTCAGATAAAACCCTTTTAGCTTCTTTGGGAACTCTTAAATCAGCAACTGAATCGAGATTGAAATCTCTGAATTCTCCGAGATCTAAATCGACGCCTTCTGGTAGCTCTCCATAAGCGTCTTGAAATCGTTGTTTGAATTCTTGAGGTGTCATTTTTAGCAGAACAGTATTAATCTACCACCCTGCCCTGATATATTGTTGAATCTTTGTGAGCAGTCTGAAATGGTTGATGTTTCATTTCTCTATTTATTACAATGGTTTGCGAGTGCAGGCAAGATCAATTTTATGAGCTGATATCATTAGGTTTTGTGGAATATCTGATTAATCTAAGCTTCTGATATTTTGTTTCGTATATCCAAAAAGCATTTATTTACAGATAGTAAGGCTTTACGAAATGAGTATTTTAAGGTTGATTTTTATGTACTCTTTAGATCATATGTATTTATGACCACTCATGAAGAACAATGCTTAGATTGGCGTGATGATTTGATGCACTCCAGAGATGTTTCTCAACAGAAAGCTGAAGCGTATGGTTTTTTTATTGGCTGGTATGATCAATGGAGGCTAAAAAAGTCTCTTGCTCCAGGAAGAGAGAGTGCTATTTGTTTTTGGAAGGAGTGCGTGCTACTGCAACAACGAGAACCGTGGCAACTTAGTCAGTGGTCCGAGGCTATGCGCTGGTATTTAGACTGGCTGCGGGTAGCTCAGCAAATGAGCGGAACGATAAGCTCTCTCCCTGAGCGACTGACTGTGGCGGTGCATCATGTTGGGAGCCGAAGAGGCTTAGCCATTACTACGAAAAAGAGTTATGCTAGCTGGGTGTCTCGCTATGGAGCAGATGTAGGTGATGCTCGTAAGGTGATGGATGTCAATCATGCTAAGGCTTGGCTCGCAGACTTAGTGGCGCATAAAAATGTGAGTTCTCTACTCAGAAGCAGGCAATCAATGCTGACACTCTGAACAGATTCTTTGGTAACTCGGAAACAGAATAAAGACTGTATTTGCGGCGGCCATTGGTGAATCCATAGCACAGCTTTTTCCCTCTTTTTTCTTTGGAAGTGTAGCTGAACATTTAGGACATTTAGGAGGAATTCGACGATCAAAAGCAAGTTTGATTTCAATACAGGTCTTTTCACACCCTTCAAACAATAATTCGTTGGGTTTGTCATGCTAATCCGTCATGCATATCGTGTGAAGAGCCGAATTTATATACTACCATTCACTATGAAAAATATAAAAGAACAATGTACGATCTAATTCATACATTATATCATAATGCTTGCTTTTCACGCCACTGACTTTATTAAAAGTCTATGAAAATTGAAAAATTTTTCTTATTACTCGCTTTTACTCTTCCTAGCATCTTATGTGCAGATCAGACAACAGCATTGTCTTCAGTAGAAGATCTAAGAATTTGGACAAATAATAAAAATAAAAATGTAAAAGCTAAATTAATTAAAGTGACACGTGCAAAACCTAGCAAAAAAACAGGTTTAAAAGCTACATTTAAAACAAAATCAGGAAAATCCATCACTTTAAATATAAATCAGTTAAAAGAAAATCACAAAAAAGAAATATTACAATGGCTTAGCAAAAACCCTACAGGTATAGCAAAACCATCTCGGCCACACAGATGGCCTTCAAGTTACAATGGTAAAACATCTTCAGAAATAGAGTATATCAAATACGATGAAAAACGAAGTGCTCATTTGTACAAAACCAAGCATTTTGATTTATACTCAGATGAAAAACTCACCAAGGCCACTATTTCAAAATGCGCTGTCGTATTCGGCACTATCGTAGAAGCTATTGATTCTCTGCCTCTAAAGATGAATACAATACCCTCTGGAGAAAGACCTCGATATGAGACAATTTTGCTCTCTACAAGAGCAAAATACATGCAAATGGGAGGCATTCCAAACAGTGGCGGATTCTTCTCACCTAGTCGGAATCTCACTGTAATTCCTTACAAATCATTAGGCATTGTGCTAAAAGGAAATAAATGGGCTTTTGATGGAAAAAATCGCACTTTCGAAACTCTTATTCATGAACTGACACACCACTGCACATCTCATTGGCCTGGTTGCCCTCCTTGGTTTCAAGAAGGCTTAGCTGATTATATGGCTGCTATGCCCTATCGATCAGGGAGATTCCTCTTTACCAACACAGGAGGCGCTATTACAAAAGACATAAGTAAGTTCAAAAAATATGTGATCGGCTCAAAAGTTATTAAAAAAGGTGCATTTCAAATGCTAAAACCAGAAATTCTCTTTAAGACATCAAGAAAGAAATGGAATGCAAGTATGAAAAATATAGTCTTATCTTCTAGAAACTACTCTAGCTCTATGATCCTCATGTATTATCTAATGCATGAAGATGGCTCAGGAGATGGACACCATCTGATTCAATGGCTTCACGAACACAGAGCAGCGTATCTAAGCAAAAGATCAAAAGACTTTGATTCCATCTTTAAAAAACATATTATGAGAGATCGAAGCTATGAAGAATTGGAAAATAACATCCAAAAATCTCTAAAAAAGAAAGGCCTTAGACTTGAATTCGCTCCCTAAAGATTAATCTATGAATCAGCCTTTAGCTATTTATAAATGCCAAGACGCAACATGTAGTAACCAATAATTTAAATACTAAATCACCCCCATGAAAAGACCATCTTCAGCACTAACATCTGTTAGTATTTTTATCATTAAACTAAACCTGATTCTAAGCACCTCAGCGCAAAATGCTGAAAACGCCTCAACTCCTGAAAACTCTCAACAAAAGACAATAATTGAAAAACACATTACACCAAACACTTTCATTCCATCTGGCGGAACAGCGCACTTAACTGAACAGCCAGATATTGACCTATTTACCAAAGGAAAAAATATTGGAAACGTAAAAGATAACCCCAAGCTTTCCTACCGTCGACTCGTCCAGCGCACTATCATGCCAACGGAGAAGTGCCCTAGTTATGGTGCTACTCTCACCTTTGATGACCAATTAGTATCAACCTCACCCAAAGATGGAAATGCCATCGATATTCTTAAAGATTTAACTCCGCTCAATGCTCGGTCTATCTTTTTTGCCAATGTCCCCATGGTTTCAGAAAAAAGCGTAAATGGTATCTTAAAAAGAAACAAATCTTCAAAAGAACGCCTAGCTGCCTGTGACAAACTTTTAAAAGAAAAAAAAGTAGCATTCATTAAGCTCATTAGGAAACTCATCCGCATCAAATTCCCCTCAGATACAAATGGAAACTCTGAATATGCCTGTGAAGTATTTAACCACACCGCTTTCCACCAAAACATGAGTAAACTCAAAGTCGATTCAGATAAATACAAAATATGTATTAAAGGCATCAAGTTCATCGAGGAATGTATCGACGCAGCATACAAATTAGAGAGACCAGGCTGGAAGCGAGCTCGCTACTTTCGCTTCCCCTTCCTCCACGCTCCTAAAAACTCAAATACAAAAAAGGAACTAAACATAATTTTCACAGAACTAGGTCTCATCTCACTAGGCGAAACCCAGGACTCAAAAGACTTTGATAACTTCAGCCATAAACAAGCTTACAAATCACTCAAAGCTGCCAAACAAAATAAACGATACAACCCAAAACATGGAAATTACGGTCAAACTGAAAAACCTATTGCACTTTTCCACACAAAAACTTGGCCTAAAATAAAACTCGGTGTCATCAAAGCCATTAAAGAAAAATCACCACAGAAAAACCCTCCTCTGAAAAATAATTAATGGGTCGAACCCATCATTTAGATATAATACATGTAATTATTCTCTCCACCGATCATATCCTGAAGTGACGTTCTTTTGAGCAACGTATCAATTTCATTACTGATATTTACCCACGTGTTGGCCACTTGTTCTGCTGAATCTCCGTTCTTCACAGTTACATCTGCCACTACCCCAGAATTTACTGCTTTTATGATCTCATAAAGACTGATATCTTGAGGGTTTCTCTCTAAAAAATAGCCCCCATGCTTACCACGTTTACTCTGGATAACACCTTCGGATCGCAACGCATTTAAAATCTGCACCAAAAAATTAGATGACACATTCTCACGTTGTGCTATTTCTTCTACTCTAAGTATGCTGTTAGGGCTCTTTGCTAGTTGCACAGTAGCCCTACACGCGTATTCTAATTTCTGGGAAATTTTCACTACGACAAAATAATCATATCATGGATCAAAATTCTAACTCCAATAGTTACAAACTCTGTCATAAAAACAACTTAGATATTCTAAAGTGCTGGGAATCCATCAAAAAGCAAGCTTCTTACCTATCAACTACAGAGCCTCAGCTCCAAGCCCTCCTCTCTGACGTAGTCCTAAAACGCGAATGCCTGAATACAGCATTGGCAGCACGTCTCGCGCGCAAGTTAGCAAGAGAGGACATGAGTAGAGACGAGTTAATGCCCCTGCTATTAGAGATTTTTGCTGCTGACAAGAAAATTACCCTAAGCGCAGCTGCGGATATGCAAGCCTTCGTGGAGCGAGATCCAGCTTGCCAGCATATGTTAGAACCTATGCTCTTTTTTAAAGGCTTCTTAGCCATCACCACTTACAGAGTAGCGCACTACCTCTGGCATAATAACAGAAGACCACTAGCCTTCTACTTTCAGAGTATCAGCAGCGAAGTCTTCGGCGTAGATATACACCCAGGGGCTAGAATCGGCTGCGGTATCTTCCTAGATCATGCCACCAGCATAGTCATCGGAGAAACAGCAATTGTAGAAGATCATGTTTCTATCCTTCATGAGGTCACACTAGGTGGCACAGGCAAACAAGAAGGAGACCGCCACCCCATTATTCGCTCAGGAGTACTCATCGGGGCAGGCTCTAAAATATTAGGTCGCTTAGAAATAAACACAGGTTCAAAAGTAGGAGCAGGAAGCGTAGTCTTAGAAGACGTCCCACCTCACAGCACCGTTGCAGGCGTCCCAGCCATAGTGGTAGGTCAATCTAGCGAAGAAAACCCTGCTCACGAAATGAACCAGAACCTTTCTTGTGGCCTAATTTAAAAAACAGGGAGACTACATTTGCGAAAAACTTTAGCTATATGCAATTAGAACTAATATATATATATATATCAATCTTAATAATATTATAATTACTTATCATTAGTGACTTACATCTAAATTTCACCTGTATATAGCACCTCTGATTTAAAAAAATGACCAATTCCTAAATTTAGTATTAGACATCAAATTCTTAATATGATTGACTCTGAATCATGAAAATCAAAAGATGTTTAAACATTATAATATGCCTAATATTAAGCATATATAACTTAAAAGCTCAAGACCCAAAGATTAATGAATTCCTCACCAGTAATGACAATGGCTTAATCGATGGAAACGGAGACAATTCAGACTGGATTGAAATCTACAACCCTAGTAGCTCTGCGATTAATCTTACAGGCTGGCATCTTACAGACGACTCAGGAGATCTTACCAAGTATACATTCCCTAATGGATCTACTATTCCAGCGGGTGGCTATCAAATTGTTTTCGCCTCTAAAGACACAACCCCTCCTTCTGGAGAGTGGCACGCAAACTTCTCGCTATCATCCAATGGTGAATATTTAGCCCTAGTGAAACCTGATGGAACTACTATCACTTCAGAATTTTCTCCAGAATATCCTAAACAGCGCACTAACTATTCATACGGACCAGATTCTACAGGAACACTCAAGTACTTCTCTACCCCTACTCCTGGAGCTGCCAATGGCAACAGTGGTGTATTAGGTTTTGTTGGTGACACTACCTTTAGCCATAAACGCGGATTTTATGATGCTACATTTAATCTCACAATCACAACTTCTGAGCCAGGAAGTACAATCCGCTACACCACAGACGGCAGTGAACCTACTCAAGTAAATGGTGATACATACTTTATGCCCATCCCCATAACGAACACTACAACTCTTCGTGTGAGGGCTTACAAAACAGGTTTCCTAGAAACCAATGTAGATACACAAACTTATATCTTTGCCGCTCAAGTGATCGATCAAACAGCCGATCAACCCAACTACCCTAGAATCCCATATTCATTAGGCACTGGTGGACAAACTGCTCTGCATGATTATGAAATGGATCCTGCCATCGTTACCAGTAATCCAGTAGAACGCAATAAAATGATCGCGGCTCTGAAAGACATCCCTACAGTCTCTCTTGTTACCAACCGTAATGATATGTTTGGAAACGGAGGCTTTTACGATGACAGCGATTTTCAGTCTCGCACATCTGTAGAAGTTATCTACCCAAATGCTCCTGACGATAGCGAACAAGCTGATGGAGGCGTAGAAGGACATTCACATGAACGCTTAAAGAGATCCCTAAGACTCAATTTCAAAAAAAGCCTCGGTGACAGTAACTTTAAAACAAATTTATTCAGAGCTATGCCATGGAATCTTAAAGATAAAAATGAGCATGATTCAATCATCCTACGTGGTGGTAACAACAGAGCGTGGTCAAGAAATTGGTCTAGAGCAAAGTGTAGTTTTGCTATTGATGAATTAGCCAGACAATCGCAACTAGCCACTAGCGGATACGGAATGCGTGGCTCATACGTTCACTTATACATCAATGGACTCTATTGGGGAATGTATAATGCTGTAGAACGTGCTAATGATGACTTCGCAGAACGCTATTTCGGAGGAGACAAAAATGACTGGACTGCTCGAAACCACGGCGGATCTTTTGCTGGAGCATCAGATTCACGCTATAATTACTTAACAAGCACACTCAAAAACAAGGACATGTCACTAGCTGCTAATTATGCAGAGCTTCAAGACTATTTAGACATTGATGGCTATATAGATTACTTACTCATTCAGTGGCTGAACAGGACAACTGACTGGCCAAACAATAATTGGTATGCAGTAAACCGAAATGCTAATCCTCTGAACGGCACTACTAGTTCACCATTACGCTATCTTACATGGGATAGTGAATGGTCTTGGAATTTACCGAGAAGCGGCAACCAGACAGATCCTTGGGTTCATACAGATTTCACACAAAACAGATCAAAAAATCATGGAGCTCCTTTAGCTAGAATATTTAATTCAGCTAAAGACAATCCTACTTTCTTAAGAAAACTGTCAGACCGCGCATACAAGCATCTCATGAATAGTGGAAGCCTCACTGATGCAGCTATGCTCGCAAGGTACACAGCTATCACAAACACTATCGAAAAATCTGTTCTTGCTGAATCTGCTCGTTGGGGAGACTCCCTTAAAGGAATTGGCGAACCTACTTATACTCGCGACGGAGAGTGGAGAACTGAAGTTAATGTAATTAAAGGGATGATACCTAATCGAGCATCGAAATTGATGACAGCATTACGTAATCAAAATTATTACCCAAATATTAATCCCCCGACGTTAAACCAACGCGGAGGCGATGTAATAGCAGGGTTTAATGTCACTCTAAGTAATCCTAATAGTGCTGGCATTATTAGATACACACTTGATGGATCTGACCCTGCTGATGGCCCTGCTCTTACTTATAGTAGCCCTATCAACATCACTGAAGCCACTCAGATCCGCACACGAATTCAATCTGGTTCTGTCTGGAGCGCAGAAGATGATGTCACATTCTTCATTCCTGGACCTCCTACACTAGTCATTAGTGAAATAATGTATAATCCAACAGAACCTTCTGCCGCTGAGTTTGCTGCGGGGCATACTGATGATGATGATTTTGAATACATTGAGCTACACAATACAGGAGCAAATCCAATAGAATTAGAAAATATAGTATTTACTCTAGGTATTAATTATACATTCCCTCAGCACACACTTGCAGCAGGAGAGCGTGTCATTGTAGCTGCAGACCCAGCAGCCTTTGCATTCCGTTACGGAGCAGGTTCAACAGTCTTTGGTGGATTCACCTCTGGAAAACTTTCAAACGGTGGTGAAACTGTTCGCCTAGAATCTGCATTAGGTGAACTGATCACTGAGATCACCTATGACGATAATGAGCCATGGCCAACAGGAGCTGATGGAGATGGTTTCTCATTGGTCTTTATTGGCGGTAGTGCTGCTGACCCTTCATCTTGGAGACGAAGCTCTCTCACTGGCGGATCACCAGGAACAGAAGACACCAGTAGTTATACAGCTTGGATTGATCGTACAGCTCCAGATTACACTCCAGCAGAGAAGACCTCCTCAGCAGATCCAGATGGAGATGGGATCTCTAATCTTGTAGAATATGCATTTGATTTAGACCCACTAATAAAAGATGCAGATAAGTTACCAGGCCTCACACATAACGGCACTGAAATATCAGTCACATACGATGTTGCTAATTTCAAAACAGACATTCTTATTGCACCACAAACTACTGAGAATTTAAATGACTGGACACCAATATTCTTCACAAGTGTTGACCAGCCATCTCCAGTTGGATTCCAACGGAAAAAAGTCACTCTAGATGCAACAAGACCTAGAGTTCTATTCCGTTTTAGAGTGACACAACCTTAGAAACAATAGTTTCTAAAACACATTACCTTCCAATAAATAGAGCTTTTTTATGTATCATCATAAAAAAGCTCTATTATATAATAAGAAACGAATTTCTCTTAATGAACAAATCTAAAACTTAAGATCAGCCAAGAGTAATTCTCCACTTGTATCTCTTCTCATTTAAGTGAATACTCCATTCAGATGCAACAAGGTGAAACAAACAGCGAGGCTATTCTCGAACAATGCAAAAAATCAGGACTTAGACGAACTAAGGCGCTTGAAGTTTTGGTTGAAACATTACTTGAAAAAAACTCACCTATGACACTCGCAGAGCTGACAGAACATAGTAATCTCTCCGAGCTCTGTGACCGAGCTACCGTCTTCAGACTACTTCAACGCCTCACAGAAAAGGGTATCATCCGCAGACTAGGCCTACATGAACGTGCCGCCTATTTCACACTCCTCATTCCTGGCAAACACCAAGATTTCCTCATCTGCACTGCTTGCGGTGACATAAAGTCAATCAAAGCAGCTTGCCCTGTTCACAAACTTGAAAAAGAAATAGCCTCCTCCACTGG
Organism: Herpochondria borealis; assembly: GCA_032274145.1. Classification (NCBI taxonomy): domain Eukaryota; phylum Rhodophyta; class Florideophyceae; order Ceramiales; family Ceramiaceae; genus Herpochondria; species Herpochondria borealis. Next base: position 14,945 of record JAVCKV010027529.1, on the reverse strand, counting down.
ATACGCAGATCTTTACCATGAATTAGAATTCTTTGGCACATGTCCTCAGTGTTGTTAGCACGATGAACGATGATCAGCTAATCGATAATTTTATTCAATTTCATGAAATTGAGAAAAATTCATCTCCTAGAACACTCAGGAACTATTCTCAAGCACTCGTCGCATTCCAAAATTTTCATGCAAAAAAATTTCCTGGATGGAAAAATTGTGTCGCTGACGACTTCAGAGCATACTTATTTCAGTGTATGAAAGACGAAGTTGCTAGATCCACCATCAGGTTACGCTTCTCTGCACTCCGTTCATTTTATAAATATCTCGTCCACCGACAAGGATTAGGTAAATCACCACTTAACGATATTCAGCTACCAAAAGCCGAACGTAAATTACCCATAATCCTAAATCAAAAGCAAATCATTGAGCTACTAGAAATCCCTCTAAAAGTGGCACTAGATAAACAAGCTCCGAGCTGGCTACCACTCCGCGACAGTGCCATTTTAGAATTATTTTATTCCACAGGTATGCGTTTATCAGAATTAGCTAATCTAGATATTGATGATATAAATACGCCGAATGATTGCGTAAAAGTTCTAGGAAAAGGCAGAAAAGAACGGATTATTCCAATTGGCTCTTATGCGATGAAAGCAGTCCAACACTATCGCAGCGAAGCAAATCACTACACTGGAGCGCTTTTCATATCTAAGCTACGCAAAAGGCTATCAACACGCTCCATAGGTAAACTTCTACAAAAGTATTTAAGCGCCACAGAAATCCCCTTTAATGTCACTCCACATAAATTAAGACATTCTTTTGCCACCCATCTACTAGACAACGGTGCTGACCTCCGCTCTGTGCAGTCACTCCTGGGCCACGCCTCGCTATCTACCACACAGATTTATACCCACGTCACAAAAGAAAGGCTCAAAGACGCCTATGATAAATCCCACCCAAGGGCAAAATAAACTAAACTCGTAATTTTTCTTTGTTATTCTAGCAGAGAAATTTTACATTAATTACATGTTCAATATCGTCATGGTTCATCCAGAAATTCCGCATAATACAGGCGCGGCAGGCAGGCTAGCTCTAGCTACAGACGCTACGCTACACCTTATAGAACCACTAGGCTTTGAGATAGATGATAAAGCTGTAAAACGTGCGGGCCTAGATTATTGGAAAGACGTATCTGTTAAAAGCTGGAGCTCTTGGGAAGAATTTGAATCTTATTTACCTCATACAGCTAGGCTATTTATGCTCACTACCAAATCATCTCAACCCTATTGGGATAAGGAATTCCAACCCGATGATTACCTCGTATTCGGCAGAGAAACTAAAGGCTTAGACGAAGCTCTCATCAGCAGACATTCAGAAAATGCCATCACTATCCCAATGACCAGCGACAGCACAAGAAGTCTAAACTTAGCAACGAGTGTAGGCATCGTACTTTATGAAGCGGTAAGACAAAATAGCAACTAACCAAATTCATAAGATCGTAAAATTTACTCGCCAAACAGCAATACTTGTTTTAAGGAAAGCCATCTATGAAAATTTATCGCCTAGTATCACTTACATTCCTTTGCATCTTTCTATCTTCTTGCGGAGCTCCAGTCGTCAACAAAATACTCACCATGCCTGGAAATCTAGTAAGCCGCGTAGTAGGTCCTGTTTTAGGTCCTATCATGCCACGCTAATTTACCTTAGCTATTGCATTTTTTTCTTTAGTAAGGCATTGAGCTGTTTGGCAGCTTGAAGTGAACGCCCTACTTGGCCAGGCGTAATACGATCGTCTACAGATTCATGCGGATAAGCTATTGCTGGATGTCGCCAAATACCCTCATTCATTTTCCAATCAAGTTCATCATTCAGTGTAAACTCTCCACCTGCACGGATAATGAAAACATCTTTTAACTCTTCATTTTTTTTTCTAAAATTAACAGTATCACCGTCATATGGTTTCGATAGAAACACAAATCGTAAGGTGTGAGAAAATGTCTTATCCCCTGCTAAGCTTTTTATCACAGCAATGGGAACTGCGAGTAATGATGACTTAGCCACAGGATTTGATTCACTAAGCTCTACAACTACTGCTGTTACAGCATTTTTATTCTTACCCTTAATGTCATAAAAACCAAGATTCTCATCACTTTCACTAGGGATAACAGTGAGATAATTATTAATACCTAATGTACTAGAAATATGGCGCAAAAAAAACGGGGGCTTTTTATCTCCTGAAGAAAAGATCTTCGCCATATCATCCTCAATACTTACTTTATCAAAAAGCTGCGAAGCTCTGAATTGAGTAACATCTGCCTTTGCCTTTTCAACCTTTCTGAAATTTATATTACTCAGAACAACTCCTGCACCTAAACCAATAGGAACAAGCATGAGCATCCATAGAAATTTCTTAGCACTCTTCGCATCTTGAATCTCTTGAGAGTCTTTTTGTTCGCTCATAATCAGCTCTACAATGTTGCGATTACTTCCTTAGCAGCTCTTATATGGCATCCAGGTTCACCGAGTTGTGCTACAGCTTCTGCCATATCCGATTTTACTTTCGCCGTGAATACAGGATCTGCAATAAATTTTTCTAAGGCTTCTTTGATATTTACAGGATCTGCCTCTCCTTGGATAAATTCATCTACAACCTTCTTGCCTGATAAAATATTCACTAATCCAATATGCTCTATCTTCACCAGCAATTTTCCTAACAAATAAGTAGGCAACGCTATTTTATACACAAGACAATACGGTAGACCGTACCAAGCAGCCTCCAGCGTAGCAGTACCACTAGCGATAACTCCACAGCTCGCCCTCTGCATGAGCAAGTGGCTTCCACCTTTCTCTCGGCGTGTGACACGGATATAGTCTCCTGTGAGTTTGGATTTTTTTATAATTTTATGCATCAGCTCAGCGAGCTTTTCTGATGCAGCAGGCGCCTCGAATTTAAGTTTCTCATTTTCACTCTTCATCCTGCTTGCAGCATCTATCATTACAGGAAAGAGTCGACTTACTTCGCGTTCGCGACTTCCAGGAAAAAGCCCTATCAGATTCGGGTCAGGTCTAACATCAATCTTATTTTCCACCAACTCATCTACGATCGGATGTCCTACAAAAGTGGTAGGAAGACCTGAATCCTCATACAGCGGCTTTTCAAAAGGCAGTATACACAGCATCTTATCTAATATAGCTGCCATTTTAGGAATCCGTCCTTTGTTCCATGCCCAGACTTGAGGGCTAACGTAATAAATAATTTTAATTGATGGTAGAGCTTCTCTTACAGCTCTAGCCATACGAAGATTGTAGCCAGGATAATCTATTAAAATAACCGCATCTGGCTTTATTTTTTTCAGCTCAGCCAACATCGAGTAAAACTGCTTTTTAAACCATCTATAATGCTTCAGAACTTCCACCACACCCATGACTGCCGCTTTTTCCACCCAGTCACGCATATTCTCACCTCCTGCTTTAGCCATTTCTGGACCTCCCGCTCCATAAAATTCTACAGCAGAATTCACTGCTGAGAACTCAGATTCTATGGCGTGCATCAGCTCAGCTCCGTGGGTATCCCCACTTACCTCGCCGGAGATCAGATAGATCTTTTTAGCACTCATTCCTATTATTTAGAACATTCTAGCAGAAAGCTCAATGGAATTATTACGTAATTGCTAAATAATTTTTAAAGACTACTTTTTATCCTCCTCAACTTTAACTGTTTTTTCCTCTTTTTCACCACCTTTTGTGATTACGTTTGCGACAGCACTCTTATCATACTTCACAAAAACTCCCTCAGAAATCCTTAGAGACACAGTAGTTTCACTCACAGAGTTCACCGTAGCATGCATACCTCCAATAGTTACTACATTATCACCTTTCTTAAGTGCAGCCTGGCGCTCACGAAGCGCTTTAGCACGTTTTTGCTGAGGACGGATTAAGATCACCCAGAAGATAATAAAGATTAATATCATAGGCAGGAACTGACCTAGCTCTTGGAATGGATTTGCTGCGATAATTTCAAATGTATTCATTTTATTTTTCTTGGTTATAACGTTTGATAAACTCTGACTTGAAGTTAGAGAAAGTGCCATTTTCTATAGCTTTTCTTGCTCGCTCCATGAGTCGTAGATAGAAATGCAGATTATGAAAAGAAAGCAACCTCAAAGCTAACATTTCCTTAGCTCTCCATAGATGACGGATATAACTGCGTGAAAACCTAGCAATACTCGGATGCGTTGTCTCAGTGAGCGGGGTTTTATCAAACTCATACTCCTTATTTTTAATATGGATAGGACCGTCATCGGTAAAGGCCAAACCATGACGCGCAACCCGGGTAGGCATCACGCAGTCAAACATATCCACACCGCGCGAAATCATCTCTAACATCTGTGGTGGCGTACCTAATCCCATAGCATACCTAGGCTTATCCTCTGGTAAAAATGGTACCGCATTCTCTATAGCTCGGATCATTTCATGCTCAGGTTCACCTACAGAAATGCCTCCAACAGCATAACCATCAAAGCCTAGCTCTACAAGCTCTCGCGCAGACTGCTCGCGGAAGTCAGCATAGATACTCCCCTGTACAATTCCAAAATGCATTTGCCTGCCAGATCCTGAAGTTGGTTCATTTTGCACCACCCATTCCTTACAACGCTTTGCCCAACGAGTAGTAAGCCCTAACGATTCTTCAGCATAACTTTCCTCGCACGGATATGGAGGACACTCATCAAACAGCATTGCTATATCGCTACCTAATACTGATTGAATCTCCATGCTAACCTCAGGCGACAGCATCATTTTAGACCCATCTAAATGGTTCTGAAAGCTCACACCTTCTTCTGTGATTTTTCGGAGTTTAGCTAGTGACCAGACTTGAAAGCCCCCTGAATCTGTTAAAATAGGCATATCCCAATCGATAAATTCATGTAATCCGCCAAAATCTCGCACCACGTCTAGCCCGGGCCGTAAATTCAGATGGTAAGTATTCCCAAGAATAATCTGCGAACCCAGCGTGACTAAATCATCAGGATGTAAAGTCTTTACGGAGCCCTGAGTACCTACTGGCATAAAGATAGGCGTCTCTACCACTCCGTGAGCAGTTGTTAATCTTCCCCGTCTGGCTTGAGTCTCAGAATCAGTTTTTAATAGTTCAAACACATTGGTGTGGTACATGCTAAATCTTATCATGAAAAGCCACATTTAAAAAATCTCTGTATTTTATTGTATTTTTTCTTTCTCTCTACTCCTCGTCACTCTATTGTGTCGCGAAGTTATACTACATTATGCCTAAAGTCATCATTACAGAGCCAGATAAAACACCTCAGCCTTATCGTCTTAAAACTGATCGAATTGTCACCAAAATAGGACGTGCAAATGACAATGACATCATCATCACAACTGGTTCAGCATCCACATATCATTGTGAAATGAAACGTGTAGAAGGTGGATTCACACTAATTGATAATAATTCTACCAATGGTATAAAATTTGAAGATACTCGTTACAGTGTTATTGATCTGAAAAATGGCATGACCGTTCTAATAGGAAATGACATTGAAATGGAATTTATTCTAAGTGAGGATGAAATTGAAATTTTCGAACATGAAGATTTTGAGCCACAACAGAAACCTAAATTCCCTAATTCGAAAAACAAAGAGGTCATCAAAGAAGAATCCGAAGATGATGATGCTATCGTGTTTGAGGAAGGCAAACTCAAATCAAATTCTAAACCTAAAGGTGAGGAAAATGATTGGGATGACTGGGACGACGAGGATAAAAATGTAGCTGTAGCTGACAAAAAGCCTCAACTAAAACTAAATAGTGGGGCAGGAGCAGGATCTATAAATCGTAAACCTGTTGCGTTAGCTCCCGTTAAATCTAGCTCAGGAATTACTACAATTATATTTATGATCCTTGCCGTAGTATGTTTTTTTGGTGGTCTAGTAGTAAGACATTACCAAGACCACAAAACCTTTATTTTCTCAGAATAGGCAACATCCTGGTATTCTAATAAAGAACAACCACCTAACTCTCCAGAGCTTTACGAATACCCTTCGCTTTCTGAAGGGTTTCCTCATACTCGTCTCCAGCATGAGAGTCCGCTACTATACCCGCACCTACATGATAATGTAAGTTTTTACCATCACGCACTAACGTTCGAATCACAATATTAAATTGGCTTACCTGATTAAAACCAATATAGCCCACTGCACCAGTATATAAGCCACGCTTTTCCATCTCCAGCTCATCAATAATTTCCATCGCTCGCCTTTTCGGAGCTCCTGTAATACTACCTCCCGGAAAACATTTATGAAGTGCCTCCAAATGATCTATTTCATCTCTTAGAGTTCCACTCACTTTAGAAACTAAATGATACACATGCTCTAGCTTTTCCAGCTGCAACATTTCATCTACTTTCACACTACCAAATTCACAGATCTGTCCAAGATCGTTGCGCTCTAAATCTGTGATCATCACTAACTCTGACCGTTCTTTAACAGACCCTAACAATTCACTAACAGAAATAGCATCTTTCTCCTCGTCATTATATCTCGGACGAGTCCCTTTGATAGGCCGCGTCTCCACTCTCCTCTTATCCATTTTAAGAAACGTCTCTGGTGAAGATGACAGAATCTCCCTTTCTTCAAGCCGCAAATAAGCAGACATCGGCGCTGGCGCTACCTCTCTGAGATTCTCATATAGAGATAGTAAGCTTCCTTTCTTCACAGTCGCACTAAATTTCTGCGTTAAATTCACTTGGTATATATCTCCAGCACGAATGTATTCTTGGATTTTCTTAACACCAGATATATAATCAGCATGACTAGTATGTGCAGTAAACTCTGAAATTTCAAAACGAGGCACTTGCGAATCTAACATTTCTCTAGAAAGCTCACCTACCTCAGACCATTGACTCGTGGTATGATCAAATAATAAACAACACTCGTAGATGCCAAAACAAAAATCTCCATCATAATCCACCCAACCAAAAGCACCACCCATAACTCCATGAATCGGTAATGAAGTAGACCCTGCTAAATCATACCCCGATATCACAGAACGTAATTTATCAAACTCGCACCGCTTACCTTTAATAATTTTAACAGGATCAGCTGCGATAATAGATATCGGTTTATCATAATTCTCAGGAAAATTACCAGAGCTATCAAAAAACACTAACCCTTCTAGATGAGATAATTTTCTAACAACATCTACTGGTTTTAAATCTAAGTCAATTTCTCTACAAATCAGCGTCTTCATCTTTCCACTCAATAATCACCAACAGGCTAAGCAACCTAAAAAACTAAAACCTATCCGGATTCTGCTCCTTATCATAATCTATTCTATCCGCCAAATTCCTAGCCTTAACCCGATTATCCCGCTTTGCCCTTCGCTCTACTAGGATCTGGCGTTTCTTTTGTCTCTTCTTTAGCTCTTTTATTTCCTCCTCGAGTTTAAGGAAACTTTCATACCTTTCTACATCTAGGCTCCCATCTTCCACAGAAGCTCGGATCGCACAGCCTTTATCTAATCCATGTTTACAATCATGGAATTTACACCCACTCGCAACTTGTTCAATATCTGAAAAACTCTCACGTAGTGTCGTTTCATCCGTCCACATTTGCACTTCCCTTATTCCCGGATTATCTATTAAAATCCCTCCATCATCGAGCACCATTAATTCTCTAGCAGTTGTAGTATGTCTACCCTTTCCCGTTAGCTCATTTACATCGCTAGTCCACTGCCACTCCTCACCTAAAAGCTGATTCACTAAGGTAGATTTACCTACACCACTAGACCCCACCAGCGTAATACTCACGCCCTTTTGTAAATATTTTTTTAAAACACCAAGGCCCTCATTATTAGCAGCACTCGTGATATAGACATCTGCATCAGCACTAAGTTCAGAAATGTTTCTCCTTGCTTCCTCGTTCAGCTCTTTAGAAAATAAATCACTCTTATTCACCAACACTACAGCCTTCGCACGGCTCTTCTCTATCAACATGAAAAAACGCTCCATCCTACGAAGATTGAAATCCGCCCCAGCGTCCGTCACTACTACCACCACGCTCACATTCGCTGCCATCACCTGTTCTTCACTACTTTTACCTGGAAGCTTCCTAGAAAAACACGTTTGCCTTTCTAGTCTGGCACGGATCACAGTCTCCTTTACCCCGTCGCCCATATCCAGCGCCACCCAGTCTCCCACAGCAGGCAACGCCGCATCATTCTCAGCATCATGATACACCTTACCGCTCATAATGACCTCCAACTCATCACCTCCTTCAAGCAATGCTCCATAAGTGATTTTATTATCACGAATCAACCTAGCAGGCACCCAGCCCTTACCTTTTAAAGGCATAAATTCTGCGGCGAAATCTGTATTCCATCCTAACTCTTCTAACGTCATCTTTTAGCATCCTAACCTAACCAGCTGAAAAAACAACAGTTTCCACTAGCTCTGTTAACTTCACTCGTTGCAGCTTTCCCATTTCATTTTTAGGAAATTCATCAACCCATACAACCTCCTCCAAACGATATAACCCCTGCCACTCAACCTCACGCATTCGCTCTAGTGTCCCCCCATCACAAACAACAGGAAATAGTCTCACTCCACGCCGTTCATCAAAAATAGGAACCAGAAACACCTCCCCTTTGACCATCAGCTGCAGCTTTGCTTCAAGCGCAAAAATATCCACCAATTCCCCTAAAATTTTCACCTGCAAATCAGCACGACCCACAAACTTCAAACCAACTTCTCCGTCCCCCTCCTTCACATCTACCAAATCACTACTCTCAAACCACCCATTCTCTTTAGGATTCACAAATTTCAACTGCTCATTCGCACTCTTCAGATAACCTTTAAATAAACACTCCCCTTTCACCCTCAGTACTCCACCACCAAGACCAGCACCAGTATCTACACTCCAGCCATCAATCAATTTTAAATAACCGTCACTATTTTCATCACCCAACGAACCAGTAGCAATCTGCGAGCCCGTCTCAGACATTCCATAACTGACATAAACCTGCCACCCTAGCTTCTCAGCCACAGCCTTAACCTTAAGATCTAAGCCTCCTCCGCCCACCACCGCAATCCTCACACATTTAGGGCAGGGCAACTCAGCATTCACAAGATCTACCACCTGCGCAGGCACCAACGATAAGACACTTACTTTATGAGTATTGATAAACTCAACACAAGCTGAAGCAGACCATTTGCCATCATAAGCTACAAGTCCTGCACCAGCAACTAAAGCCCTAGCAATAACACCCAAACCACCCACATGATAAGCTGGAAGTAATAACCCAAAAACATCATTCTCAGCCAAACTTAGATGGATATTCACCAATTCAGCATGCCTCAATAGACACTCCTTTGAATGCACAACCCATTTAGCAGCACCAGAACTACCAGAAGTCTGAATCAGAAAACTAGAGTCTAGCTTCTCTAACAAGTCCACATCTATTTTAATATCACCAAATTGCTCAGCAAAAGGAATGGCAACAGACTCATGAGAAAAACAATACGTCACCTCATTCTCAAATCTATCTCGCCAGACATTAGCAAACATTTGTGACCCTACTCCCATAATCTAAAGCCACCTTTAAATGCAGCTGCATTATCCACTCTGCGCGTGTTTTTAGAGAGAGGCTCTATCAGCTTTGCATTCCCCCCACCTAAGACCACATCATCAACTAAAATAGCATTCCGTAATGTCTTAATAATCCGCTTCGTATGCTTTTGCCATCTAGTTAGCCCCATGCGTTTTAAGCCTTTTTTACCCGTATAATCCTCAAAACTACGCTTCTTCCGATACGGAAGATGCCCCCCCTCCATAGGAATAATAACATTATCAGCAATCAGCGTAGTGCCTAATCCTGTGCCTAGTCCAAGAAACAACATCTTTCCTCCCCTGTAACAACCATACGCCTGCATCGCTGCATCATTCAATAACTTCACAGGTTTTCCAAATGCCTTACTAAAATCAAATCCAATCCAGCCAATTCCCAGATTCACAGGTTCTTTTAAAATCTCACCATTCTGTATCGCACACGGACAGCCAACCGTAATACACTCATACTCCCATTCTTGAGTAACTCTCAGCACCTCATCCACCATATTCTGCGGCGTCATATCTACACGTGAGGGTATCTTGATCCGTTTCTTTACTCCTGTAGCGATTACCTTGATATTTGAACCTCCAATATCAATCACTAAAACCTTCTTGTTTAATGCCATGCCCTAATAATACTTAGTAAGATTAGCAACCGCAATAAATTTTTAAAACTCCAACTTACCGCCCGTATAATCCACTGAACTATCACTAGAATCGACCGCTCCTCATTTATAAAATCCTACTATCTAGATTAAATATCTGCCCTGATGTATGAACCATTTCTACATGCAAACAACGCAAAAACTTAGCTATAGAACTCACGGTATTAAAACGCTTCAAAGAATGCGCCTGCCCAGCCTTCTCACGCACCTCACCTGCTAAACATCTCGTCATCTTCGTTTCGATAAAGCCCGGAATAATAATATTCACACGGATATTTCGACTACCCAGCTCCTGCGCTAGAGACTTAGCTAACCCGCTTAGCGCAGCCTTTGCCGCCGCATAATTTGCCTGCCCCGCAGGAGGATGAAATGCAGAATAACTAGAAATAAAAACGATATGCCCACCTCGATCACCAAGTTTTTTCTTCATCATTATCTTCGCAGCAGCCTTAGCACATAAGTATGCACCCTTGAGATTCACCGCCATCGCTGCATCCCAGCTCTGCTCGGACATCTTCAGTAGCATTCCATCATCCGTCACTCCAGCATTACAAACCATTAAATCTAAATTTCTTAGTTCTGCGAAATAATCTAACACACTCTTCTCCTCACTAACATCCAGCTCATCTCTCCCAGGAGACAGCACATCTAGCCCAGCCTCAGAAAATTCACTTACCATAGCCAACGCCAACTCTCCATGTCCACCACTTATCAATGCTTTTCCCTTCGTATTCATTTACATAGATAAATAAAACCTTCCACTGTTTACGTCTAGCGGAAACTGCGCTATAGATTTCTTAAGCATGACAGAATCCACACATTCAGAGCATTCCATACTCACCTACTGCCCAGACCTCTTCGCCTATCAACGGAGGAAATCTCGGGAAGTTACCGTTGGTGGCGTAGGAATTGGCGGTAACAACCCTATCCGCATCCAGTCTATGATCACCTCTGACACACGTGATACAAATGCCTGTGTGGCAGAAATCTTACAACTCGCCGAAGCAGGCTGTGAGATAGTCCGAGTCACTGCACAAACTCGTAAATATGCTGAAAATTTAGAAAACATCGTAAATGCAGTACGCGCAGCTGGCTGTAATACTCCTCTAGTAGCAGATATCCATTTCAAGCCTGACGCGGCTCTAGAAGCAGCGAAATGGGTAGAAAAAATCCGAGTCAACCCTGGGAACTACGCAGACAAGAAAAAATTTGAAACTCGCGAATACACCGATGATCAATACGAAGAAGAACTAGAGAGAATCCGTGAGAAATTCACACCACTTGTAGAACTCTGCCTAGAGAAAAATAGAGCCATGCGCATCGGCACTAATCACGGTTCACTCTCTGATCGTATCATGAATCGCTACGGTGACACACCACTCGGCATGGTAGAATCTGCATTAGAATTTGCACGCATCGCCAGAGACAATGCCTATCATAACTTCCTCTTCTCCATGAAAGCAAGTAACCCAAAAGTCATGATAGAGGCATATCGTTTACTTGTTGCCAGACTAAATGAACTCGGCGATGACTGGAACTACCCCATCCACCTTGGTGTTACAGAAGCGGGCGATGGTGAAGACGGTCGCATCAAATCAGCCATAGGGATAGGCTCTCTCCTCTCAGATGGTATCGGCGATACCATTCGCGTCTCTCTCACTGAAGACGCCATCAAAGAAATCCCCGTAGCCAAAGCCATTGTATCCAGTACCTGCAATATCTCGCCACAGATACAAATTCATCAAGACCGCCCACCATCCTATGATCCATTTTCATACAACCGTAGAAAATCTCACGAGATCATAATCAGCAATCATAAACTAGGCGGAGCCAATACAGTGCGCGTATTTACCTCTCAAAAGAAATGGAATGCCGTAGCACATAAAATAGAAAAAATGGGCGACTTCAAACCAGAAATCATCACCGAGACCTCTTCTGTCGTTGAGGTAAATCCACTCGACCTCGATGCCCTCAACAACATCAATGCGAACTCAACACCTACACTCGTCACCATCCCAGATGGAACAGAACTAGCAGTCATCCACGCCTACCGTCTACTTGTAAATAAACTCGATGAAAAACATCCTGTTTTACTTAAAGACACATTCACTCCAGCCACAAATTCAAATCAGAATTTCCAAGACACCCTCATCAGCGCAGCCAGAAACATAGGTTCGCTCCTTTGTGACGGCATCGGAGACGCCATCCTTATTCAGGGCGAAGAAGCCCCCGGGCAAAGCCTCCGCTTAGCTTACAACATTCTCCAAGCAGCTGGCACCCGCATCTTCAAAACGGATTACGTAGCCTGCCCATCATGCGGACGCACACTTTTCAATCTCCAAGACACAACCCAAAAAATCCGCGCAGCTACAGGCCATCTCAAGGGCGTGCGCATCGCAGTTATGGGCTGCATCGTCAATGGCCCAGGAGAGATGGCAGATGCTGACTTCGGCTACGTTGGAGGCGCTCCAAATAAAATTAATCTCTACATCAACAAAACGCCTGTAAAATTCAACATTCCCGAAGAAAAAGCAGTAGAAAAGCTCATCGAACTCATTAAAGAAAATGACAAATGGATAGAGCCTCCAAAACAAATCATAGAAGCTTAAAACAATAATAATTTATGGATCTCTTTAGTGCAAATGTCTTACTAGACTTACTTCTACTCTGCTTCACCTGCGTAGGAATAGGTCTCCCACTCTATTACCTCATCCGCAAATCTCATTCAGATTTAGATTGGCACCATCAAGGCAATATCAACACATCATCATTTAATAGTTTAGATCTCATCGGTATCTTCGCTTCAAGCTTAGTGTTCACATTTGCAATTATCAGTCTACAATTTCCAAATGCAGTCGACACATCAAAAGTGAAAGAATTAACAGGACTGCAACTATTTATAGGAGGACTCATCAGCCAAACACTGCCCGTAATAATTGCTTGTGCATTCCTCATTCCTCGTATGAATGTATTAAAAGCATTCAATCTAGATAAACCCCAAACAAAGCGTGTATTAATAACAGCCCTAATAGGACTTATTACTATTTATCTAGTTGTCATACCAACAGCAAATTTAATGCAACCCTTTCTTGTCAACAACCTCGGAGAGCGAGAGCTACAAGCTCCAGTACAAATGATGTTAGAGGCAAAAGAAAACAATCCATCAATGCTAGTTTTCTTATCTATTCTAGCCGTCATTGTAGCTCCTCTCTGCGAAGAATTTGTATTTAGAGGATACATCTACGGAACTCTAAAGAAATTTTCCTGTAGTTTTTTTGCTACCACCATCTCAGCATTATTTTTTGCTATCGTTCATACTAGTTTATGGTCACTTATCCCATTATTTATCGTTGGATTCTTCTTAGCCATCATTTACGAAAAATCTGGTTCCCTCTGGGCACCAATCATCACACATGCATTATTTAATGGCATCACAACCAGTATTCTCATCTTTGGCCCCTCACCATGATGCACATTCAACAGTTTAGCGAAGATGAACTCATAGAAAAAATCACCTCTGACCTCACCATATCATCAGAGATACTCACTGGTGTTGGTGACGACTGCGCCGTCATTAAGAAAAACGATACCGAGCACACGCTCCTAAAAACCGACACCATTGTAGAATCCATCCACTTCACTTCAGATGAAAACCCAGAGCGTATAGGCTGGAAAGCTGCCGCACGTGTAGTAAGTGATTTCGCTGCCATGGGAGGCCAGCCAGAAGCTCTCATGGTAACCATCATTCTCCCTCCAGAAACCACTACTAAATGGCTCATCAATCTCTACAAAGGACTAAAAGCAGTCGCAAAAAAATATCACTGCTCCATCGTAGGAGGCGAAACATCATCCACTCAGGCAGGCTCACCAAAAGTCGTCTCTATTTCTGGCACAGGCACTGTAAATCCTCAAAATCTAACACTCCGCAGCGGAGGGCAAGCATCTAATCTTATCTACGTCACAGGAAATCTCGGTGGATCCATCTATGGAAAACACTTAGACTTCACACCACGCATAACCGAGGCCATCTGGCTTACTACACATTTCAAACCCACCGCTATGATGGATTTATCTGATGGAGTAGCCAAAGACCTTACTAGACTTGCAAAAATTTCTCAATGTGGATTTAACATAAATCAATCAAAGATACCAACCAATCTCAACTGCACTAAAGAGCAAGCACTAACAGATGGAGAAGACTACGAACTTCTCTTCACTATTCCACAAGCTCAAAAAAAATCTCTGGAAAGATCTTGGCTAAATAAATTCCCAAATCTAAAACTCACGAATATCGGAAAATTAACTTCTAACAACTGTGATACATTACAAGGTGGCTGGGATCATTTTAAGATTCTAGAACCGGAGTAAAACCATTAATCTTTTGCATGCTTATTTAAATTCTCTGTATTTGATGAATTTAATCCAATCTTTCTCGAATGCTTTCACTGTCTCAAATCCAAAGTATTTTACAGATTCAGTAATCGTTGGAATTCTATTATCTGCTCTGATAGCTTTATCATAGCCTACCATGCGCGTAAAGTAAGCGTCACAAAATCACAAAATCTCCCTCTGATTGATAGTGTCCATGCTTAAAAACGTAGCTACACTTGGCGGCTATGTTTCAATTACACAATAAAACGAAGATTGTCCTATCGCTGGAGCCTCAAGACCTACG